>JAXIVD010005649.1:2500-27935 GCA_036785275.1 Cancer borealis
ACTCGGGGAGAAAAGTTAGGAAAACAGCAAAAATTTCAAGGAGCGCAACGGAGCAAGAAATGAGTTGAGGAGTCTTCCCATCAGCCTGGAGGGGAGGGGGCGGGGGTGTGCTGGGTCGCCACAATATACACTCGGCCAGTTATCCCGCGCAACCAAGTGTGGCAAGCCTTGACCTCCCACGCCCCTTCAACCGCCTCGCTCATCCGCCACAACGTCCACTCTCCCGCCCACGCCACCCTTACCCAATCGCCATAAAACATCTATTCATCAACCGATACCCACTGAGAGTATACATCAACCCCTCATAATCTACGTCATGGTTTAATTCATGAGGAAGGAATGAACAGAGGCCAGAGTGATCGAGGGCAAGGAGTAGGGACGTACGAAAAGTTTTGGAGAGAACGAAGCTAAGTGAAACGGTCCCAGCAGTCAACCCTGTGGTCACCCATATCCTTGAGTCTCACCTGAACTCCATGCAACCCGCCTCGCTGCAGCCCTCAACCCTCACAGTGCATCGTTCGCGGCCACAGTACCCGGCGCCGCCTTAACAGACCCAGCATGAACACCTACTTTATGCGCCATTTAAAATTCAGCTTGAAGGCCGCCGCGACCTCCTACACCTTGACCATCGTCGAATCACGAGTTCAAACACGACCCGCCCCGCACCTGCCAGCGGGGAGAACGACCACTAAAATAAATACACAAGAATCTGCAAAAGTGAACCCCGAGGGGAGGTGTTAGTGCCCATCTGCACCTTGCATCTACCCTTTATTTATGTGGCCTCCTCCCATCGTTTCCCCATTCGGTAGGTACTCGAACAGAACGCGGGAAATATAACGTATGATTACTTGGGTAGAAACGGCACGACACAATGGTCTTCTCCGCCCAGACGCCTTACACTCCCCGACGGCACTGAGGAGACGCCCCAAGACGGACACCGAAATCCTAATCGAGTACAGACCAATAATTACCTGCTGGGATCCTTCTATGGGCTTGATTATATTTCTTAAATAAGGCTTTGACAAGTGTGATGGAAAAGGTATGGCTTCCACGAAGTTCATTGATCATCCCTTTAATAAACCGGACCTTCTCATAACATTGGCAAGGAAAGTGGTCAATCGAGGCGATAAGAAGCAAGTTTTCCTCGATCTTCCTGGAACATCGTAGTTATCCCGACCATAATAGACCCTGTTTTCTTATACTCTCATGATGGGAACACTTGAAATTGCCACCTTCAATAACTAAAAAGAAATCAGTTATTGCAACTCCAGTTCGGATTACCTAAGCCGATACCAAATACTAATGTGCACCTGTCGTTGCCATGACAACCTTCCTCGTCTAAGTACATAGGTCTCACCTGTTTTACGTTCGCAGGTGTTAGGGCTCCCACGAGAAAACTATGCAGGTGTAAGGAACAGGTGTGTATGAAGGTGAAAGTGAAAACATACAACACAAAGGAAAAGGTGCATAGAAATGTCTGTCAGATTAACATAATGATAAAGATACAAATCAACACATAGAATACGAAACATTCCTGAACTAGAAAAACAAAATAAACAACAATTGGTGGCCCTAAACTATTTATCAAGATCATCAACTGACAACATATTCGTGTAATTATGATAATGATGATGGTGATAGTGGTGATGGTGGTGATGGTGGTGGTGGCCTTCACTATGTGCTTTAAACTCTGGCATCCGAGGCTCCTCCATTCATTGGGTTCCATCGCCACCACTCGCTTCCGGGCATCCCACTTCCTCACCCCACATCCTCCCCGCCCCAACACACACTTCCTTTCTTGCACCCCTCCGCAGCACCTGTCTAATCCTTCCTCATCCTGTCCTCCTTTTGCTAAAGCCGAGTAAGATCTTATTCATCCTTCTCACTTTTCTTTGTGATCGATTAACATACACTTTGATCCTTTAATTAATGTGCTTCTATTATATTTCTCTTTTTTTTTCTCTCCTTCCTCTATTCCACGAGTGTAGTAAGTTCCTCTTTTTACAGTGTAAACAGATTCTAGGACCAAAGTACGTATGGAAATAGTTCGTATGCATAAAGTTCGTACGCAATTGTTCGTAAGGGATAAAGTTCGTTTGAAAAAAGTACGTACCAAAATGTTCGTACGCTAAAGTTCGTATGCAGATGTTCGTATGGTACGTATGTACCTATGTAAAATATTCATAACGACCTAACCTAACCTAACCGATCCTAACGCGACGAACATTTTTCTAACGAACATTGGCACGAACATTTAACCTTACGATTTTTTTTCCATTACGAATTTTTTCCATGACGAACTTTTGCCGTGACGAACTTTATACCCTACGTACTTTATCCTGACGTGCTTTAGGCAAACGAACTTTATCTTACGAATTATTGCCATACGAACTTTTTCTATACGAACTTTTGTCCGGAACCCGTGTAAACATTTCCTTATCTAGTTCTACGCATTGCGTGGTGTTCCCTAATCTGAACATTCATCACTTTTCTAACGTCTCCCCCCAGTAAGTGACAGCCTTGAGTAGAGAGTAAATCAAGGGGTAGCTCACGGCTGAAGCAGGACCATCTATCTTGCCTCATTCGGAATGGAAAGGATGTCTGCGGGAAGGCTTGCTCGGAGAGAGATCCCTAGGAATACCGTCGGCGGGCGGTCGCAATGACGTGCCCTGGAGTATGCCCCCCCATTGATGATGATGATAACCCCCTACCTCGTTTTCTTCCTCTCTTCCCTACTTCCCCTGACCCTTCCTTATTCCCTTGTTCCGTATCGGTGGTTGTTATGCAGTGTTACATCTTCATAACAGAGAGAGAGAGAGAGAGAGAGAGAGAGAGAGAGAGAGAGAGAGAGAGAGAGAGAGAGAGAGAGAGAGAGAGAGAGAGAGAGAGAGAGAGAGAGAGTAGAATTTATTAGCAAAGCAGCAAAACAAAGACCTAAAAACATTGTATCATTTCCCAGTCTGTTGCACTTGGAAAGATGACTCATTCGACGTGAATCAACTGGTCGCAACTTGAAAGCGCAACCACCACCACCACCACCACTGCCACCACCACCACCACCACACCCTTCCTCCCTACCCCAACACCCTATATAGAAAAAAAAATAAAGAAAGCATTGTAATTCGCTTTACAAAAATAATTCACACGTTTTTTTTTACTCTCGCTATCTTTCTTTCTCTCTTTCTTCTTTCATTTTCGGAAGGTTAAAAGTAGATGAAAAAAACAGGACATTCAGCCTCGGTCAAGCGCGAGATTTCTGGGGAAGTCTGTCTCTATATGAAAGAAAACGAGAGGCACTCCTTAGCTAATCATCCTCCTCCTCCTCCTCCTCCTCCTCCTCATCCTCCTCCTCCTCCCGAAACTGTAGATGACATTGTGGGAACTAAGCAATAGCGATGAATAGAGAGAGTAGAGCCTAGAGAGGGGAAAATAGAGGGCCAGGAGAGGTGAGAGGGGAACAGGAAGAGAGGGAAGGACAGGAAGGGAAGTAAGAGGGCCAATATGGGAGCCATAGAGGATGAGAGGGTTAGCAACAGGATGGGAGCGCCGAGGAATGAGAATGCTAGTTAAAAATTAGGGTAAAAGAGGAATGAGAAGGCTATAAGGGAGGAATATGAGAATGAAGACCAAGAGATAGACATCAAGAGAGAAAGGATAGGAATGAGACAGGAAAGATGTGATTGGGAAACGAATGAAAGTATTATAAGGGTTAGGCGGAAGATGAAAGAGAAAAAAAAAAATAAATAGGCAAATGAAGGAGGATGAGAAGCATAAGAATGGAATGATAAGGTAAAGGAGGAGGTAGGAAGGATTGTGTGTTAACGTTACACAATGTTTACTTATTTCGATATTTATTTAATCTGATCCACTCCTTCATTTTCATATTGGTATGTCTCTCTGTCTCTCTCTCTCTCTCTCTCTCTCTCTCTCTCTCTCTCTCTCTCTCTCTCTCTCTCTCTCTCTCTCTCTCTCTCTCTCTCTCTCTCTCTCTCTCTCTCTCTCTCTCTCTCTCTCTCTCTCTCTCTCTCTCTCTCTCTCTCTCTCTCTCTCTCTCTCTCTCTCTTTCTCAGCTCCCTCTTCGTCCCTCCGGCTGGTGTCGTTCAAACGCGTTAGTTCGTGAAATCATTTAAAGAAATTATCACGCTATTATGATAATTTGTATAGGCCTACCTTTCCTCATGGGCTAGTGAGTGGGTCTCGTAATGTTGTGAGGGACGCAAGAGGGGAAGGCAAGAGTGAAGGGAGAGGACGAGAGGGGTGATGAAGGGATGAGAAAAATTTTACGATTGATGAAAGGAAAAAGTTACATTTACTTAGGAATGTAATCAATCAGTCTATTTCGAATCACTCCCGTTATTAAGTAAATGTAACTTTTTCCTTTCATCAATCGTAAAATTTTTCTCATCAAAAGTGCATCGTGTTGTAATGAAAAAGTGACAGACAGACAAAGAAAATTATCATACAATGCAATATCAAAGTAAGCGATATAAAAGCAAAAGAAATTGAAATGCCAAAAGTACAGTTATGCACACACAAAAAATAAACATGAATAGATTATAAAAAGATAAATATATAAGATGAATTATGCATGTATAGCACATATTATTATTACGTTATCATAATCATTACTATTATCATTATCATTTCCAAAAATATATACGAAATAAAATCTTTGCAAAACTGAATACCATCACACCTCTCCATCCAGGCGACACAACGGAACTAGAGGAAGGCGTGAAGTGAGTGATTTCTTTGACTTGAAGAGGCTTGGCACCGCATGAGTAACCAAAGGGGTGGTGACGCATGAGTAAGTCACGGGAGGAGTGAGGCGTCCCGCGGGGCTCCGATTGATGAGGTAGAAGTGGAAAGGGTGTGAATGGCATCAATATTCTCAGGGTTCAGATCAGGAAAGTGTGTGACGCAGTAGTGACGCAGTTTGTTTCACTTTTTTTTCCATTTCTAGCTTTTTTCAGTTAATTTCTAATGTTCCAATCAAGTAAGGCTAGATTACATGATTAAAAAATAGACATTATGGAATTATGACACAGAGAAAGAGAGTGAGAGAGGGTAGTGGGTGGGGAGGGAGGCCACCAACGCCCCCTCCCCTTCCCTACCTTATCTCACTCTCTATCTGTCTATCTATCTCTGGATAGGATTCAACCTGTATTTACCTGTAGAGTCGTGAAGGCTGTCCTTGTGGAGTAGGAGGATGTGACGCCTTGCTCACAGCGCCATCTTGCTAGCGACGCGGCAAACGATTCCTAAACGAACACACACACACGCACACACTTGACCATGACGTCAACTTGCTTTCAATAACTACAACAATACAGAGAGTGCAAAATAATATAATAATCAGCAAAAAGAAGGGAAAAACGTATTACGAGAACCTAGAAAACACATCTATACTTGATAGACTTATAATACAATATCACTCGCCCCGTTAGTAAGCTACTGCCCTACATATATGCGCATGTTAGTTTGAGAATAGCCGCTCCTCGTCAATATTTTCACATATGGCCTTTAACTCGTCTTCATTTTTACCTGCATTCCCACATTAAAGGGACGGAATGGGCTACTTAGGGACGAGGCGGAAACGAAACTGTTTTAATGTTTTAGGGAAAGACACAGAGGAGGTACACGACAGAAAGTAGCTCCTGAACTTCCTTATTGATTAAATTATATAAAAAAATAACAAACGTTAGTGTTTCTAGTCTTATATCTTCCTTACTATGTTACTCGTACGATTATATTGAGTTACAATATATAAACTCAGTCTAGAAAGCTTCTCTCGCCGACTCCTCCTTCGTCTGCCATAGGTGACGACGAGGAACACGTAACATTGCACGTCTTAGTTTCACCAATAAGTGGATTGGCTGACGTCATGGTGCTCACTATCCAACCACTAAGTATACTAGCACTTCCTCTGCGGTTACGCCGATAACAACAACGTGAAGGACGCCACGAACAAAAACGCAAGGCAAACTAGCAGCATATAACACTCGCCGCCGGCTCAGCGTCCACTGCCTTGCTGCTCAGTCAAGCCGCCGGTCATTCAGTCTTGAAGCAGTGAATCGAAGCCTTACAGTCATTCGATCACTAATTGATTGGTTGATTGTCTATCGTATCCCCATCTAGGAGACACACGGGCAATCTAGAGCCCGTCAATCACTGATTTGCTGAACCAGTAGTTAGAATGTTTTCAATAACTTAATTATGTTTGTTATTAAAGGGGAACGTATTTACTTTGGTCTGTTAGTGATAAATAGACAGTAAAAAGTTATATGAATGCTAAGATATTATGTTTATACTCTTTTAAAGGGTATCTCATTTAATGATAACAAAGCACTATAACATAGACAACAGGTACGGGATTACAGGCAGCAATATGAAAATAAAGAGCTTTCTGTACACAATCTACAGTACATAAATAATAAGAAGTTATTTCTTTAAGGTAGTTCTATCATAAGGATGGGCAGTATTTGCGAAAACAGGTGTGGTATAGAAGACTGGTGTTGAGGGTGGAAGGTGTGAAGGAGGGAGGTGTGAGGACAGGTAGTGGCGGCAGCAGGTGGCGGCGGTGGCTGGACGGGGTCACCTCTTCCGCGACCCGTCCACCAGCCTGGAACAGAATTCTTAGTGGCCTCAACCTCAGGATAGCAGTAGGGCACCTTGATAGGGAGGGAAAGGAAAGTACGAGTGAACATGGAAAAGGTGAGAAGGATGGAAGGGAGGGAGGGAGGATAGCAGGAAAGGAAAGTGAGAATTAGGAACACGCAATAAGGTTTATAGAGACTTTATCATCTATATACTTATACGAAGAACTGAAGATTAAAAAAATGAAGAACAAAGCAAGCACGGATGAAACAAAAGAGGTGGGAAGGCAGGAAGGAGCATTGAAACACCATCCAACATAAAGAAAATCAAACCAAAATTATAAAAAAGAACAATGCTTCAGGTTCACGAAAGTCACGCATGAGAGTAGATAAATTTAATTCCTTCCTCTTTCCCCTAGAACTCGGCACTGACCCTAAAAACACGCGAGGCAGGAGACGCAGAGGTGAGCGGGGCCACGGCAAGTGCTGGAGGGGACGGCGTCACGGCCAGAAGCACGAGGTAAACACTTTGATTCAGGGAAGGACTTTTGGGGTGTCATCTGCCACCAGAACGCATTGAAGAAAGCGTCACAAACTTTCATCACTAAAACACCTTGCAAAATACCCACAGATAAGAACTACAAACTGCGTAGTAGTTATTATATTCCCGTACGACATACACGACATAACTGAGTCTCTACAGATTGGGTGATTTCCTCGTTAGTGAAAGCATCACGCAATGATTATAAGACAAGATTATTCAGGAGAGTGCAGTTGTGTTCGTATTTTTTTTGTATGAAGTGAAACAGAATATCTAGTATTCATAAGATGTTCTGTTAGTGTAATTTATAGTACATGTGTTATCAAAGCATTTGATCATGTCCCGTCTCCATACCTTCAGAGGCTCTACAATAAAAAATAAAAAGATGGAAGTTTATGAAAATGTGAAAAGGCTAAAATTAGATACACCTCATCTCCGCATTAAACTCAAACACGGCAAAGCAAGAGAACAAAGAGTCAACATCGGAATGAATGAGTCAAAAGATACCAAAAAACTAGGTTAATAATAGTTACGCTTGAACCCGGGTTTCCAGATGAACAAACATTTCTCAGGCGACGGAATACATGAGGGCAAAGGTTAGCGTTCAAACGTCACAGGATGTCGAGAATATATCGATCAAGGGTCAACAAGGATCGCTGGATTAAGGTCTCGATAGGGATAAGCAGTCTGACGGTCAACAGAGATAGACAGAGAGGTCAAAGGTCACTGAGGATTAAAATAGGAAAGGTCAGCAGGAAGGACAAGTCACCTATCACTAGGACGAGTAGAAGCGGGTCAGCAGGGATGGGCGGGTCAGTGGCCACATCCGGAGAGGGAGACTGGGGCGAAGGGTGATGGGAGGGTAAAGGGGGGAGTAAGTGGGAAGAAAAGAGAATGATGTGGGAGGGGACGAGTGAGGGAGGTGAGGATACACGGATGAGAGGATGACGATGAGGGGAAAGGTGAGTTTGAAGAAAAGAGAGAGAGAGAGAGAGAGAGAGAGAGAGAAGAGAGAGAGAGAGAGAGAGAGAGAGAGAGAGAGAGAGAGAGAGAGAGAGAGAGAGAGAGAGAGAGAGAGAGAGAGAGAGAGAGAGAGAGAGAGAGAGAGAGAGAGAGATAGAGAGAGAGAGAGAGGCTTAATCAAAGGAAATGATAAAAGGAGGAAAATATAAGTTATTCATACAAAAATAAGTTTTGTAAAACGGTGAGAATGGATAAGACAAACACAAGTCAAAGCAGGACAACTGGCTTTATGAAACAGATATTAGTGGAACATGATAGAGTATATATGAAAAGTGAGAGAAAAGTTTCGTTCGTTAACTCTTTACACTTTCCGTTGCTGGTATAAAAAAGTTGAGGAAAAATATATAATTAACTTAAAGAAGGTCTAAGGTTGACTGCTACTGGTGAACCTAAAGAACACTGCTGTTGACGAGGGAATGAAAAGCAGAGTCAAACTAGGAATGAGTGTTACATGTAAGTGAGGCAGGACACGAGGCAGAGAGTTACATGACCAAGCCGGGAAGTCCCTTGATTAGATGACAGACTATCATACTTTCTGACGCCTTACAACATATGGCCATTAAGCTATCACATACCCGAGACACATTCTATTATTAATCCTGTCCAATTATTATACTACTTGAGAACAATTCAAATATTTGCTCTCGAATGATTCCAGATTGTAATATATAAAAAAAAGTGTTACATTCTATCTCTCAAGTCGATTTAGTAAAGGAATGCGAATAACGAAAATGTACTGGCAGTCACCAGCGAACAAGGACAGTGACGCACAACACCGACTGAGGGAGAGTCATGGTCGGGTGGACGGCATGATTCCCGAACCCTCCTCCCACTCCTCATCACCCTTGCTCCCAGGCGCCGCCATTACACTCGCGCTGTGGGAAGCTCTAATCGGTGCTCCTGAAGGCGTTCCGCTCGCTGACTTCCTCAGGAGCCTCAACGGGCCACAAGAGTACGTGGTAGGTTCCAGGAGAAGGGTTAGCAGAATGGTGAGGGAAGAATTGTAACATGTTTTTCTATCTTACTCGTGATAAGAAATGGGAAGGTGAGTTAAAAATCGCGGCCTAAAGAGAGACGGACAGACAATTCAACAAATCATAAATTGTTTGAAAATATAGACAATTTTTGTTGTTGTTTGCTGATCTATATATCGTCAAACATTGTCAGATGGTCTAAGGACATAGCCATCTTGTATCATCACATATCGTAGGTACAATAAAATCTGAAACAACAATTATCATTCTAACTTCATTTTACTACCTGCTACAGACACTTGTATTGCGGCTAAATATGTACAAAAAATCACACACACACACACACACACACACACACACACACACACACACACACACACACACACACACACACACACACACACACACACACACACACACACACACACACACACACACAGAAAAGCGTACGAAGCAATGTGGTGTTGTGTGCATAATCAGCAAGTTGGGAAATCCTAGGAAGGGAAGGGAGAGGATTACGTGAGCCGGTGGTGGTGGGGATTGTGGTGGTGGTGGTGGTAGTGGTGGTGGAGGGGAAGCATGTCATTGGTCTCGTTCAGCTACCATGCAGACTTCGTTGAGTTATTAGTATGTTTAGGTTCTCAAATATTACGCTCAATATCAGCTTAGAATATACTGTTTGTTGTTAAATAATTATTTCATTCCCACACTATATCCTGATCCCGCTCACATATGTTTACATGAAAGAGGGAAAAAACCGATAAATATTCCTAGAAGTACTATCACTTTGTCAAGTATTTTCGAGAATTAACAACTAGGAGAACGATAAAAATTAGTAAATTTAAATGTATGAATTAGTTGCACCACAGATTAGCCCTGACACTAGTAGCGTGGTTTCCTCCTCCTCCACGTCAGCGTACCCCTGGAGGAGAGGGATAAGGGGGGGAAGAGGAGGAAAAATCAGGTCAAGGGGGGTGGGTAGAGTACTACACGCGTAAACAACTCCTTGTGTCCACGTGTTCTATTCTAGTCTGCCTCGTAATGACAGAAAACGCTAATTACCTCCGTTTTCTAACATAACTTTCACCACAGTAAAGAGTAGGACATACCTACATCATAGGTTGTTAGCTAATATAGGAAGTATTGGGGAAATCTTCAGACTGGCTTACAAACAAACACACAAACAAACAGAGACGTAGGGTGAAGGGACCAAGACATTCTCCATAGTCTTCGTCCCTTTAAATCGATGTTAAGCGACGGAATTTAGATTCACACATAGAGGGAAATGTCTGTATTATATGTTTTTCACTATAGTTTACAAGTGTGGGTACCATGGACAATAATACAGTATATATTCATGATGTAGTTTAAGGCCAGCATGAATGGAATATGGACTTTGTAGAGGCAGTGTGTGCGCGGGCAACCCCTCGACCTTGCCTGGCCAAGCAGCCTCGGGCCAAATGTGACAACGATAACAACTTTCCCAGACTCGAGCACAAATATCCGCAGCAGATTTTAAAAACATGTTTACAGAAGGGAAAATGGACACTGCATACCCGGCATCTAAATTCTTGCCCCGAAATATAGCTATCACCTACTCTTAAGATTATTTAGTTGCATTATAACTGGTTGTGAATAACGTTTCACACAAACTAAACATGACATCGTGGTGTACAAGTTTCATCAATTAAGTTATGCCAGTTGGTGGCAATCATGGACTAATTCTATTTTCCCCTTTTTTTGTATTCTATACGTCAAATGTATCGTCTTCCACGTGTCTCCTGTAATAATAGGTAAATGTATGGCAGGAATAAAATACAAGCGAAAGAAGTCAAATATAAATAAAACCTAAACAGTCAGTGGTGAGGTTATTCTGAAGTTGCATTTGGTGTTTGTCAGACCTCACTTCGACTATACAGTACAGTTTTGGTCCTCGTATTATACAATGGATATAGGATTGTTAGAGTCAGTGCAGAGAAGGATGACCAAAATGAAAGAGGGGATTCGTAATATTAGTTATGAGAGGAGACTGAAGCTTTTGAAATTACACTCACTGGAGAGACGTAGAGTGGTGTAGAGATCCCTAGTGATGTTATCCGGATATATATTTGATTGCTGAACAAAGACAGCTATAAAAGTAGCTCAAGTATTTTTTGAATCAGTGGTATGTAAGCAAGGAGTACCTAAGACTTTGGTTACGGACCAAGGTAAAGAATTTGTTAATGAAATATTGAAAGAAAAAGAAGTAGCTAACTTGTTGCAAATGAAACATAACAACCACTCTATATCTTCCACAAACAAATGGCGTAATAGAGAGATGGTACTGTATTGAATATATTACGCACTTTAGTGCAAGATAATGTTAGACTTTGGGACACAATGTTCCCTATAGCTATTTTTGCCTATAACACGGCGTTTCATAGAAGTCTCCAAGATAGTCCATTTTTTCTTAATGTACCTTAGGGATCCTTGTTTCCCTTTTGAAATAATAAAAGAGAAAACATGGTATAATATTGATGATTATAAACAGGACATAGCAACTAAAGCTAGTAGAGTTTATGCAAGAAGGCAACTATATTTAGAGGAAGCTTAAGGAAAGTTACAAAGAAAGCAAAATAAGAGAGCAAAGATAATAATAATTGAAATAGGAGACAGAATATATGTAATACAAGTACCAAGAAAAGGGTTACCGTCAAAACTACAACCAGCCTACAATGGTTCATTCAGAGTGTTAGATAAAGTGAGTGATGTAGTAATAAAAGTAAAAAATATTAGATCCGGCGATATAAAGACATTGCATACAGATAGAGTACGTGTTATACATGAAGATAATATTACACCACATTTATATCCTAATGTGAAGAGAGCATATCGAGTGCATGCCAATGGTGAAACACGAGAGACAAGAATAAGCCTTCAACCCGTAGATCCATTTCCGTTTTTACTGAGGATACAGATGATAGATAATTCAGTGGATAATGCAGTAGATGATTCAATGGGGAGTCCATTAGAAAAATTCAATTAAAAAGGATAAAGAACCTATAGAATATACAAAAAAATGTATATTAGTAATTTATTTTTATATTTCCTTTTAAAATAAGTATTGATGTTATCACTGAACCCATTAAAAAAGCTGAAAACCTTACAATCAATATTAGTCGCAATCTTGATAGTGTAAAACATAATGATTTTACAAGTGATTTAATTATGCGAAGTTTAAGCAGCTGGCTCCTATTCAGCCATGGCATAAGCTATTAGGCCATTTAGGTTTTTCATTGAAATTTACATTTAACTTTTTTCCAATATATGTAATTTATCAGTAACCTCCTTCTCCTCTTTACGTTCTAAATAGGACTACAGTGAGCAATAAATTACAGTGCACAGGCAAGGAGCTATTGCCCCAGCAGGATACCGCCCATAAGGAGTCTTTCCACCCACTCCTGGCTGAACAATATCTTCTCTCAACTCACTAACACCCTGTAGAACAACCCCTGCTGCAGGACTCTCTACAGTGCGTTATATGAGCTGTGAAAACTAATACGTTTATATTTACTCATACTTGACGGAGGTAATAAACGGGCGAGCTTGTGGTCTAAACAAGTTTATATTAGTTATAGCGGCGCTAACATTTTCTTTGCTGTGGGTAAAAAAAAAACGTGCTTGCGCTAAGGACAACTGCTACAATAGGGGGGAGTATAGTAACAGTATCTCTTAGCGCAGGCCCAACACAGAGAAAATGTGCTAGCGCAGTCATAAGTGATGTAACCTTGTTTCTTTTATATTTTTCTTTATTTCATTGTGTACATTACATATTCATTAATTATGTTTTTCTTTTATGCATATTCTTATTTATTTAGTCACGCTTCAGACCAATAAAGATTTGAATTTGTGTATGCGCGTTGTCTTTGGACAGTACTGCTGGCTCTATTTTTTTTTTTTTTTTTTTTTTTTGCCATCAGCCATGGCATAGGCTATTAGGCCATTTAGGTTTTTCATTGTATATATTTACATTTAACTTTTTTGCAATATTTGTAGTTTATCATTTTTATTGGTTTATTTATTACTTATTTGCTTATTTAATTCTATTTATTTTTTTTCTTTTATTCATTTCATATTTTTACTCAAATAATACATACATTCATACAATTTCAGTCACGCATCATGCACACACATTCATACTTGGAACCTGAACCCTAAGGCAAAAACTTATTTGCTTATTTTATTCTATTTATTTTTTATTTTCTTTTATTCATTTTATATTTTTACTCAAATAATACATACACATACAATGGGAGAGGATACGTACGAATACATATTTACAATGGCAGGTGATGCATTGTGGTGGAAAGGCGTGGGCGATGTAGGGAAGCATGTGGGTGGCTAGGGTGCAGCCAATCCTAAGGCGTGCGGGGACCACCTCCTGACGCCTTGTGGGGCGGTTGGAGGAAGCCAACTTGCCTAGGATGGGTTTAATAGTTAGAAGATGGAGGTTGTCCAAGTGACTTTGCCACAGGAGGTAAACTGATGATTTTGCAGCCGAGACATGACTGCAGATTGCGACGGAGGTTCCACGCTCCCTCGAGCTCTGCAGCGGACCTAGCCAGCATGTCAGCCTGCTCATTCCCGTAAATACGGGAATGACCAGGCACCCAAAACAAAAAGAAGGACTTACGGCGTGAATTTAGTTTATTAATGATGTTGCCTTGGATTTCATTAACATTCGTGCACCCTGACTCTATCG
Source organism: Cancer borealis (assembly GCA_036785275.1). NCBI lineage: Eukaryota > Metazoa > Arthropoda > Malacostraca > Decapoda > Cancridae > Cancer > Cancer borealis. Next base: position 16,376 of record JAXIVD010005649.1, read on the forward strand.
CCTGAAGGGCTGACATAAGAGTCCGTTAAAATGACAATTACGTTATTATTTGAATTTAATGCATAATCTATGGCTTTATCAATCGCAAAAAGTTCTGAGGAAAACACCGATGTATGGGAAGGTAGCCGGAACCTGAGGGTACATTCACGCGACCAAACACTAGCACTGCCAGTGTCTGGGTCTTCCCTTGTTACCCGTGAACAAAATATGCAGTAAAATGGAGAAATATAAAGTAAATCAGAAATAGAAAATGACTAAAACAGACTTGATTGACGATGAAGAAAATCACACAAGGACGTTGGAACTTGAAATCATGTTGGAGGAAGAAGAGGAGTGGACTCACGAGAAAATTGCCAGTGCCCGATTGATGGAAGAAAACTTGATGAATAAATGTAACTGGGAAAGTACTAAGAAAATGGTGAATATTTGGAGAGGAAAATTAGTTCCAACAGTGATGACACTACAACTTCGGTTGACGCAAGTGATTCCGGGGTCGATTTTGTTGCTTCAAGTTACATCATGGATTCAGGGATTAGCTCGAATATCCTTGATCCAGATAGTGACAATGAAGTCCTGCAGGAACTCCAGTACAGCGAAGACGAGGACGAGGAGCCGGAGGGATGCCTTGATATTCCGACGGAGGAAAACTTTCTCAAGTCGTCCACTTCAGTGAGCGGCGACGATGAAGATGCTGAAGCGAGTTACTTTGGAAGATCTCGATCAGTTCATTTCGAGGATGAACATTGGAAAGATGGCGAGTACAGGATAAAGAACACTCAGGACATTGAATACTCCTCTTCATGGAACAATGCAAGGCAGGCCTACTGGACCGAAATGCACGCAAACAGTGACCACAATGACTCATGGGTCAACGGAGACGAGTCGAGACGCTCCACAAGAATGCGAGTGACTTGGAGCCGTTCCATAAGACTCCTGCAGCAATAACAGCTGGTCGTCCACACAACGTGAAGAGTGCCAACCTAGAGAGTGAACTTTTGAGACGTAAGAGAGAGGTTACCGTTTAACGATAGAACAGCAAGTAATGTAGAAGGAGGTTCAACAAATAGGAAGAGAGCGCATACTAACGCAAGAACTAGTGGAGAAAGTAAATATGCTGACAGAAAGAGGTTACTGTCCAGTGAAAGGATAGGAAAGGGTGTTGAAATAGGATATGCAGACAGGAAAAGAGCTGCTTCGGACGAAAGGACTGATGGTGTTAGGGAAGGAGGAGTTGCAGACTGAAGAGTTGTGTCTAAGGAGAGGACATATGGTGTGGAAGGAAAGCATTTAGACAGAAGAAGAACCATGTCCATTGAAAGGACAGGTGGCACTGAAAAAAGATTAACAGGCAGGAAAAGAAACAATCGCTCCAGAGAAATAACACAGAAAGAAACAATTCGAAGACTTGACAGAAACAGTGATAATTGTAGTGAAGGAAAGTGTGTTGAGAGCAGAAATGGTGATACTTTGAGGACTGCGGATAAAAATGCCAGTGGGAGGAAATTTGATGACCTAAAAAACTGTAATGCAAATGGTCACAGCAGTAGTGTATCTCAATCGAACAGTTCAGTCTATCCGGAGAAGCAATTACATGTCTCTCGCTCCAGAACTCCTAGAAGAGAAAATGAGCGCCGTCAAGGGGTGGCTGCACCGCCTGGGTCCTTGGAGGAGTGTGAGTCTGGAGTTATCATATCGAGGAGAGACTATGACATGTTCAAATCACTTGTCAGCTCGGGAAGTGAAAATAGGATGAAGGAGAATGGGAAAGGTAACAAAATGAATAAAAGATCGAAATTTCCAAAACTCACCAATCAAAAAAGGTAATATTGTGTACCTGTGGTGTTGTAGTGTGCTTCTGTATGTTTTTTATTCTTCTTTTCTTTGTGTTACTACTTCATAACAAATGTTTACTGCATCTTAAGCTACTCATTCTTTCTTGCTTGCCATACAAAATATTATGATCATATTTTTTTCTTGTTAAGTCTTATACTTTTGATTAACAATATAAATATTTTTTTTCCATAGTATAGTGGACTTGCATATAAATACTAACCATTACTGGAGTGTGTGCATGATGGCTTGGGGTTTGCAGCCTGACTCTGTTATACTGCTTCCTATCGGGTTGTTTGTACAATGACTCTCAAACAAACACTTGTCTTTCATCCCATGCTGCTTGCCTGCACCTGTCTGCCTCCCACTCACCACACACTGGTCTTACCTCTCTCCTTCCTGTCTCGGTGCTGCCCGGCTACCCCTCCTATCACTGGGTTATCCTCTCCATGCAGTCTTGGGGACACTTCTCCCTATGACCCCTTCTCGGCGGCGGCGCTTCAGATGCAGGCGCTGCTGGGAAACTCCTCTTCTCCATCCTTGGCGAAGAAAGGGTCTGGCCTGGGGGCTTCAGGGCCTGGGCTGGGGCTGGGGCTAGGGCTGGGGCTGGGGCATAGTTTAGGAGGGTCTATGTCCGATTCGGTGAGGCTGGGTGGCACTGGGATGGACTCGCCGGACTTCGAGTTAAGTATTTGTGACTCAATCAAAAGTGGATTCATTTCAAGAGAACAGTCACCTGAGAGTGATATCTTGAGGGAAAGGGGAGGACGACCAATCATGTGTAGTAGTCTCACCAACATGGTGTCAGGCAGGCTGGACTCCCCCTCTCCTCGCCGGACCGTGGATGACAGGTGGCACACATCGAAGAACAAGGCAAAAAGTAGCCTTTCTATTGGTTCGATGTCCCCGACTTTGCACAAGACATCATGGTCTACACGACACAGTCCTATGAGGGAGGTTGGGGACTCTGTTGCCAGGGACCACTCCACTAAGGACAGCTTTCGGTGGTCCTCTCCATCACGAGACGAGAGGTGGTCGTCTCCAACGCGAGATGGTGACAGATGGTCGTCCCCAGGTCGGGATAGTGATAGGTTATCATCCCCTGCGCGAGACACTGTTGATTCATCCTCCCATGCGCGAGACAGTGACAGGCATTCACCGACGCGATACAAATGTCCACAAAAGCATTCAAGAACAAATACGACAAACATACAACACAGATGAATATGGAGGCGGGCAATAGGATCTATGTAGATCAGTAGTAAATTCCGTGGATCTTATTGGTAAGTCTTGCGCGATAGTGATAAATGGCCGTCCGCGAGGTTAGGCAGCAACCGATGGTCATCCCCAGCGCAAGTTCGTAAGGATAGTAATGGCAGGGCATCGTCTCCTGTGAGGGAAAGTGGAAACTGATCTTCTTTGACACCGAAAAAAAAACAGTATGTCGTCAGATGCACGAGATAGTGAGCGATGGTCGTCCCCAACTCGAGAAAGGCATGAAGGCAAGGACACACCGCGCATGTCCTCAGCCTGCCGCGAGAGCCTCAGTCCGCCTCCCACACGTCGTGACATCCCCTCGCCCCGTAGTTGGTCGTCACCCACATAGGACTTACCAAGCGTCTTGTCTGTCATGCGCGGAACTCTTAATGAGCCGCCTCTCAAGGGCAGTAGTTGGCCCTCTGAGCCACCCGAAAATTCTACTTCTTCCCCACCAATTGGCAAAAACACCAACAGGTAGGTCAATGTCCCACACTGCCTCACCTGAAGGAAAGTAATTGGGAATATTATTCTCATAGTATTCAAACATTAGTCTAAAACATTACACACCCATTACAGGAAGCATAATATTACCTTGATAGAACTTTAATCACATATGAAACTTGATGACAACATTTTGACAATTATTAGAGTAAAACATATTAGTATAGGCTATAACTTTGAGCTTTTTCCAGCTGCCAATTCTGAGTTGTATATGCGACCCACAGGTGGGGGAATACGACCCATAGCTCTGAGTCCAGCTTTGGAGTTGAGTCCTTTAGTATGAAGTCACCAAAAGCTAGTCTGAGCAGGTTGTTGAGCAGCAGGGCATCTCACACCAACGGCAGACACAGTGGCAGCGGCTCAGGCCTGGAAACCCACACACCTCACATTAATGACCTGGACGGTGGCAAGAAGAAGACAGGTTAGTCATTTCATAGAAATCACATGGATGAGCAGTGGTGACCATACCATATTCACAATTACTCCTCCCACTGACACTTTGAAGCTATTGTGGCTTCTTGCTGGGTTACGTACACACAAAGGTTGGAACAACAGACGTAATATTACTGGGTTGGTGTATTGCTGCAGCGTTGGTTGTACGTACACAAGTAGACAGAAGATGAGCGTGTGTGATGTTTGGGAAGCCCCGACGTAGGGCTCCCAGACGCGATGCTGGACGTGTGGTCTGGAGTGTGTGTGGTGAGAGACTGCTGGTGGATTGACTAGCTAGTGTGTGTGTGTAGCTGCTTATATTGGCCTGGCGGTCATGTGGGTGAGGTGACAGGTGAGGTGAGGTCAAGGAGTTAATCTCGACCTCAGCCGTGGTCTCTAGGGAAGTAATTATAGGCTCAACCTCTGGGTGTGTGGGAGTGTGTGTATGTGTGTTGTCACTACACTATAATGACGTTGATCATTGTGTTAGTTAGTGGTTCTTGTACCAAAGCACCATTGCACCCACCAACTCAAAGCATTTTTCCCTCTTAGCAGCCAAGACGACGCTGAGCAACGGGTGTCTAGCGGATCGTCCTCAGACTCATCATTACCGCCACTCTCCTCGCTCTCCGCCTCATTCTTGACCGCGAAAGGTGAAGTAAGCAGCGTCTCCACCTTCATGCGGCTGCCCAGATTCTGTCACGAGTGTGGTCCTAAGTACCCGGTCCTATTGGCCAAGTTATGCTGCCAATGTGGTTCTCGTCAGCCGAGCGTCGACTCCTGACGTGGCAGGACATTCAATCCACGCCGCTGAACACAGGATGCTGGGTGGGGATATCTGTGGTGTTCTTGGTCTTGTCACTAATTTGTGTTTTCAAAATTACCTTTTTTTCTAACATTTAAGTTGTATTAGTATGATTACCTTCAAAGAGACAAGTCCATGAAATGTTTCTGTCTTGCATGTTTTTACTTCAAAATTAAGATACTCTTTTATGAAATAATATTTGGCAATAATCCAGACACAGATAAAACACTAACAAGCGCAGAATGTGAAAATCAAAGACGAATCATCTGCAGTTCTCCCTTGTGTGGGAATCATCGCAGCTAACCGCTCTGTGCAGCTAACGAACCCTTAGCAGCCCTCAGTTGTCCAAACAGGTCCACCATTCTACAAACATGAAGGCAGACCTCCTTGTCCTGCACTCAGGATACTCATTACTCAATACATGGATTCTTCATGTATTCAGCAAAGATAAAAGAAAATGTCTCTTAAGAATTATTCAGTGGAAGGAATCAAGTCGCTCCTTGCGATATGACAGCCAGCCATTCTGTCTTCAAGCAAGGGAGAAAAAGGGAAGTCTGTGGAAAAATTACAAAGGCCAATTGTCGTCTCAGTAAATGTTGGAAGTGTTGGAAGGTGGGAGAAGGATTACATCTGTCTCGCCTCTTCCTCGTCCCTTCATAACAGACTATCACCTTTTCCTTCCACATTTTCCTCGTAGTTGTGAATCAGTGTTGGAAGGCTGACATTATTATTGTGTTCATCACCTTCATACTTATTATCATCATCACCATTATCACCATCATTATCATTATCAAATCATAAAAAAGGACCCTATGCAAGAGCTTATTGACTCTTAAATCACTTTCATTATTAATTGATCAAATCACTATAATTCTAGGTCATTGCAACTCTCTCTCTCTCTCTCTCTCTCTCCTCTCTGCCCTTTATCATCATCGTCAACATCATTACTCTCAGATAGCGTTTTTATGATATTTTTTTCTTTCTTTTCCTTTCTTTTATTTTCTCTTTATTTTAGGTAATAAATGTAACAATGTAATGCAGAACAGGGTGAAGCTACTGGGCTGACGGGTTCTTGGACTAACTGCTGCCGCTCCCTTCCTTCACATGACTTAAATTGTTGTAACTACTACTACTATATATACACACACACACACACACACACACACACACACACACACACACACACACACACACACACACACACACACACACACACACACACACACACACACACACACACACACACACACACACACACACACACACACACACACACACACACATACACATACACACACGCACATACACACATACACACACATGATGGATCCAGGCATTCCCTCCCCATTCAGTTTCTTGTTTTTATTGGAAATGTCAAATAAGGAGCATTATTATTATTATTATTATTATTATTATTAGTAGTAGTAGTAGTAGTAGTAGTAGTAGTAGTAGTAGTAGTAGTAGTAGTATCAATAGTATTATTTATTTATTTATTTATTTTATTTTGTTATCTTTTTATTCATTTATTTTTTTGGTTATAGTTGTTCTCTGGTGTTAGTAGCTGGAGCATTAACAGTTACAGCTACAGTAGTAGCAGTAGTAGTAGTAGTAGTAGTAGTAGTAGTAGTAGTAGTAGTAGTAGTAGTAGTGGTAGTAGTAGTAGTAGTAGTAGTAGTAGTAGTAGTAGTAGTAGTAGTAGTAGTAGTAATGGCAGTAGTAGTATATAGTAGTAGCAGTAGTAGTTAATGTATTATTGTCATTGTTCATTTTACCTATTATTATCATTATTATTATTATTATTATTGTCATTATTATTATTATTATTATTATTATTATTATTATTGTTATTATTATTATTATTATTGTCATTATTATTATTATTATTATTATTATTATTATTATTATTATTATTATTATTATTATTATTATTTTCATCATTATAATTATCATAATTATCATCCTCTCTGATTATGTGCCTATAGCTTGGAGGTTTATGTATATGTTTAAACTTACACACACACACACACACACACACACACACACACACACACACACACACACACACACACACACACACACACACACACACACACACACACACACACACACACACACACATGTAGGTTAGTGTGTGCACATTCTACGGCAGAGTACACACACGAGACACGTTGGTCCGCTACGGTAACTTAACAAAAAAAACTCGCTGAACATGAATGGACACACAACCGTTTTATTCACTTATCTGTCTCTGTCCATCGATGAGACGATCTTCCTTTCGCCTCCTTCATCTACGGGGAACGGACGTGAAAAAGAATGGAAGTACCAGGTTAAGTTTTTTTTGCTTCATTTATTTTTTTTTTTTTTTGAGAGAAAAAAAAAGAACAGTACGTGTCACTGGTCTTTTGAAGGTGCTCTTCAAATTAGCTAGGTAAGAGGACCTCCTAAAGAGAGAGAGAGAGAGAGAGAGAGAGAGAGAGAGAGAGAGAGAGAGAGAGAGAGAGAGAGAGAGAGAGAGAGAGAGAGAGAGAGAGAGAGAGAGAGAGAGAGAGAGAGAGAGAGAGAGAGAGAGAGAGAGAGAGAGAGAGAGAGAGAGAGAGAGAGAGAGAGAGAGAGAGAGAGAGAGAGAGAGAGAGAGAGAGAGAGAGAGAGAGAGAGAGAAGCCTCCTGTCTGAAGCTGGCGCCAAAGTAAGCTAATCAAGAAAGTCCCTGAGTCGTGTCGGGCTGGACCGCCGCTGCAGCTCACAGGAAGCGGCTAACGGTGACAATTCTTCCCGGTATTAACTTCCTCCCGTCAGCGTGATGAAGGCCGAGGGAAACGGGGCATCACGTCTCACCCCCGAGGCCTATTTCAGCTCTCCTCTCCCTGACCCCATCCTCCCTTGTCTCCTCCTGCTGTGGTAGTGATATGGTTGTGGAGGTGTTGATGGTGGAGGAAGTGATAATAAAGGTTATTATTGTTATTATTGCTGTATATGGTGGTGGTGGTAGTGGCAATGTTGATTTAGGACGTTATTATCATTGTTTTCTTCTTGTTGTTGTTATGGTGGCGGTGGTGGTGGTGGTTAGTGATTAGTAGAAGGTGGAAATTATATATTTTTAGTCAGGAAATCTACATTAGGATTTATTTTAGTTTTTTTTATATTAGTAGGTTTAAATAGCTTACGGTTCTCTTTGTAACTGGGGATTAGATAATGAAGGAATGCACCGTATGTAAGTCTAGACATTGGAAGCCTAAACATCATCTTCAAACTTAAACACAATGATCTTTTTTACTTCTCTTCTATGGCTCCAATTAAACATGACTATGAGAAAGAAGATACTAGAATCAAAGCTGTCCATTCACAACTTAGGATGCTCGTGTGAATCACCAGGAAGTAGAATGAAAACCTGAAGGAATAAAATAAGAAGAAATAAACCATCTGGCACCTCATGTTAACCGCACATATAACCATCAGCTCAGGACGCCGGGAAGACTGTATTACCTGGAACTGGAAGACGCAGGAGCTGAGTAGAAGACGGTGACCAGACGCATTCTTCGGTGAGTACGAGTAGTGCCTGAGTGTGAGTACCTCTCAGTCTACACGAAGATTCAGACAAGTGGTATAGCAGTTTTCTTCTATAAGCTATAGTTAAGTGTCCCATTAGACTAATTAGTCGTTAAGCAAGGATCAAGGGTAATTAATTTTTATGGTCCTTACCTAGCTGGTCATTTTCATACAGGTTACGGAAGATACACATTTGTATTCATGAAAGACATTCGTTCGTGTATACAATAAATGCAAGTAGTGATGAGGGTATGATAACCAGGTTGGAGAGAGGATAAGTGAACTAAATTTAAAACATAAAAACAAAAAATCACGTAAGCCATTGTCATTTTCAGCAATCCAGTGTGATGAGAGTAAAGTAAAAAATATTAGATGTTCCAAAATGTGCGGTCTCGGCTCTGCGGGTGTGACAGTCAATCAGGCGACCATTCCACTCAGACAGTGACAAGGCGGCGTGACGATGTTATGGTGTTATCCAACTCAATGCTTCATTACGTGTCACCTCAAGTATGTGGACGAACATTTACTCAGATACATCCGAGGAAAACGTGAGAAATGTTTATTAATTAGTGGGAAATAGAATAGAAACACTCTCTCATGAGGAAATGGTAGTTAAATGTAAGAGAGAAGGAAAGAGAAGAGAGGGAGGGAGGGAGGGAGGGAAGGAAGGAAGGAAGGAAGGAAGTTTGAGTGGTCAGTAGTGCCGCCAAGACGGATTCTGCTTCCGGTTTTCAGTGTGCGTGTTGTGGCGCACTACTTATGGTGGTGTAGTAATGGTGGTGTGCGTGCGTTACAGTGCGGTGTGGTATTGTGGTAGGATGGGTGCAGCAGTATGGTGCTTTACGGTGAACTGTGGTGGTCACGGTGTGGTTATGTTGTGGTATTCATGTGAGGGTGATAATTATGGTTTGTTAACGAAGGTGTGGTGTTACTGTGGTGTGTTTGCGGGTGTACTGTAGTGTTGTGGCATGATGGAGGATGAAGATACGGTAAAGATATCTCAGTGGTGTGTTTATGGTGATGACACTGCTGGCTACATGGTGATGACATGGTGTTGTTAAGATGCACATGGTTATGGATGTAACTGTATTGGTGTTGCTGGTGTGATGGTGTCATATGATTTTGTGTAGCAGGTGGTGTGAAAGTCAAAGGAATAAATTAATAAACGGTGGCGTGGTGAGTTGGTGAGAGATTGCAATGTTATGGTTTATAGCAGTGAAACAAAGTTAGATAGTAGTGATTAGACTATGTAGTTATTCTTGATCTAGCTTTGCAGTACATTTATGGTGGTGGTGGTGGTGGCGGCACTGAGCTGTGTTGATTCAGCAGGTGGGCTCATGTTGGTGTAGGTGAGTAGGCATTAAGGAAGTGATGGTGGTGATAGTAAAGGCTGGTGAGGTGCGCTTGTTTGTAAGTCTAACTGCTGACAACTTCGGTAAACATTTATGAGGTAGCGGTGAGAGGTTGGGAACCATGCGAACGTTGCCCCTCTCCTACGGCCTCACCTTCCGTCCTTCAAGGTATTAATATTCACTTATTATCATCATTATAATTATCATCATTATCATTATTATCATTATTATTATTATTATTATTAGGAGGAGTAGTAGTAGTAGTAGTATTCTTAGTAGTAGTCGTCTTGTCCTGAGTCACACTAAACACTAGTAAGGGTTAGATTCTTGAACTGAAAGGTGTGATGTGAAAGTCAAGGAAACGCGGATGCTTGTGACGCGGTAACGACTTGCTTTGGTGCGTGGGAAAGGAATGCAATGTGCGCGTCACAGAGGAATTCCAGAGCACATGTAGGTAGCCTGATTGGAGGGTGCCGCAAATACACGGTCAGGGATTTGAGCGATTTAACTCTCTCTCTCTCTCTCTCTCTCTCTCTCTCTCACGTCTCTCTCTCTCTCTCTCTCTCTCTCTCTCTCTCTCTCTCTCTCTCTCTCTCTCTCTCTCTCTCGACGCATTAGAGTCACGAAGGTAGTCTTAATAACGGCGTTAAGTGACCTTCACCCGCACTAGCTCACCTTCCCAGGTCACCTTTTAGGGGTCACCACACTCACCACAACGCTCCGTGACCAACCAAACAATTCCATCCTCCCTCCCCTCCCAAGCCTGGGTCTTCCTGGACACACTTCCTATACTTTACTGCGTCTCCTTTACTTCTTCACTCGTCGTTCCAGCTACTGCCAATCCTTATTCACTTTGGTGTGCATGTTTAGATGTTACGATATTGTAAGGATGTGTACTCTCAATCCTAATGTATTTGCGATTCTACTATTAGTGTATCCTTTAAGAGACGATTACATAACACTTTCAGATAGAGGAAATAAGAATTATGAAAAACATTTAAAAATAATTTTAATATTCCTGCAAAAACACTTGTGATTATTCAACACGAGTGATTGGAGTGCTACAAACAGAAATACACTACATAGTAGTAATATTCTTGTAGCAAATGTACAGAAAATGGAGAAACCAGTTCGTAAAAAACTACACATTCCTGAAACATTCAAACACTACATCGATCACAGAATCATTCAGTATTGATCAGAGTATCCAAGGAATTAATACAAAAGGTAGAGAGCAGCTATGCATACAATGCATACAATGCATACAATGTTGAACAAATGGATGACAATCTTTGGCGAACTGAGTTTTGAGGACGAAGTTTCCTTTTTAAGTCAGGAATTCTGCTCTAACGCTCCTGCTGACTGTAGAGATGCGAGGAGAAAGATGCCGATGGAGAGACGAGAGGATAATGATGCCGAAGAAAGAGTTTAAAAGGTATATCCTTTAAATCAGTCACCACACAGTCGCTATATCCATTTTGAAGGGCGTGGACAGACACACAAGTGGTGATGGTGGTGGGCTGCGTAATGACGTAGTTATTGCTGGTGTTTGGTGAAGGTGCTTGGTGATGGTAGAGTCAGTGGCCTTGATATAGATCCAATATTTACGTTAAAGGGCCATCTGGCAGCAGTGGGCGTGATGATCAGGGTTCCTCGCTATGTGTCGTTCAATAGAGTCAGTCAAGGGTATTGAAAAAAGGTGTCCTGCCCCCGACGAGGGACAAGTGTCCTCAGTCACGCGGGGCAGGACGGCTCGAAGTACGCCAGTGTCCCTGCCCTGCCACCACGCCTGCACGTGCCACCCAGCTGTAGCACAAGGAAAATATTATTAACAT
>JAXIVD010005650.1:0-5000 GCA_036785275.1 Cancer borealis
ATCCTAGTGCGCTTAACAAGGCGGGATGCAAATTAGGCTAATCTTCTTGAACGACGAGTGAAGGTGGAGACAGTCGCTCAGTCAATGCTCCCTTTCTGCTTGTTCTTTTACGAAGCTAACGGTGTGTCCCGCCCTCTCCCGGTGCTTAGCGGGGTCCAGAGTGGCGGGGAGCAGAGGTCTTCATCATTCCAGGAGCCGTAAGGATGCTCGCCCGCCTCTTTCCCTCTTCCAGTTAACCTAAACACTGCCTCACACGGTGCTCTGGAGGGAAGTGGCATCTCTCTCTCCCTCTCACTCTTTCTTTCTCCCTTTACAAACTGTATTTCATGTTAACTGTATTGTGATTAATTGTTTTCGTTTGTGTGTGTTTTAGGGAGTGTGTATGGTAGTAGTACTTGAGAGCCTCGTTGTCTAGCTAATGACTGTATTATTCATAGGCGTATAACGTAATTGCTTACGTATTAAATATTTACGGCTCAAATTAGTGTATTTTTTCACATCCTTTCTTCGCTCTGAGTTGTCCTCTTCAGGCGGCCTCCATTCTCCACCTTCCACTCCGGACTTACACTCCACACACACTCCACTCACTCTTCGTTCCTTCACTCCACACACACTCCACCATCCACTCCACCCTCCACACCTAGACCCACACTCCACCTCACACACACTCACACTGGTCGCTCTTAGAATCTCAAGAGTAGTTCAGGAGACACTCGCGTCCGTCATCGCCGTCCGTCTCTACTCTTTCCTTTTGGGACTTATCAACAAAACCCTGCAGGAGACGCGGTCGGAGAGAGCGCAAGACAAAGATGCTTAGAACCTCCACTTGCGGGCTCTAGACTCGTAAAAAAGAGAGACACAGGAGGTAACCCGCTCTCGCTGTTCCTGCCAGTCTTACAAGTATGCAGATGGGAACTTTCTCTCTCATTTGGGAATCCTTTCTTGTTCTTCTTTTGTATTAAGGTGTACTCGCAGCCCAGTAGCTTAGAGTGGAGGACCTTTTGTTTATAAGAAGCCCTTAAGTGGGATTTAAGTGGGTCTCGAGCCCTTTAAAAGAGTTGATATGGGATGAAGTAGCGTTGTAAAGGATGCTATACGAAATAACCATAAATAGTATATAGAGAATGTGTGTGTGTGTGTGTAATTCTCTCTCTCTCTCTCTCTCTCTCTCTCTCTCTCTCTCTCTCTCTCTCTCTCTCTCTCTCTCTCTCTCTCTCAGTAACAATCTCAATATTTATGTTTCTATCATCTAGCAGCATTTTTCTCAATTTACAAATGGTTCACATCGTTCCTGTTTACTTCACTCACTTTTTTTTTCTCTCTCTCTCTACATGCACTGGAAACTTTAAATACAACTACGCACATAACTTACATTGCAGCCTCATGCACGACTGTATTTTGTCCACCCTACACACACGCACACGCACACACACACACACACACACACACACACACACACACACACACACACACACACACACACACACACACACACACACACACACACACACACACACACACACAACAAACAAAGCAATACCGTAATGGTAAGCTGGAGGGGCCCAACACACTACAGCCACTGGGGAGGACGGGAGGCGACGGCGGGGAGGGAGGGAAGGGAGGGAAGGAATAGAAGGGGGGGAGGGGGTCGGACGCGGCGCAGCTTTTTAGTGGATTGGCTGGGTGATGGAGGGGGGCCAGGTGCGTCGCCGAGTGCCAGGCTCGAGTAGATAGGTCACCTGCAGGTAGATATGTAGATGTGCTCACCTGGATTACTACCGGGGAGCTTCTTACTGGTGGTGCGGGAAAGGAGACTAGCTGGCTGGCCCTCTCTACGTACGTGTGTATGTGTGTGTGTGTGTGTGTGTGTGTGTGTGTGTGTGTGTGTGTGTGTGTGTGTGTGTGTGTGTGTGTGTGTGTGTGTGTGTGTATGTGTGTGTGTGTGTGTGTGTGTGTGTGTGTGTGTGTGTGTGTGTGTGTGTGTGTGTGTGTGTGTGTGTGTGTGTGTGTGTGTGTGTGTGTGTGTGTGTGTGTGTGTGTGTGTGTGTGTGTGTGTGTGTGTGTGTGTGTGTGTGTGTGTGTGTGTGTGTGTGTGTGTGTGTGTGTGTGTGTGTGTGTGTGTGTGTGTGTGTGTGTGTGTGTTTCTTTCCTACACTTTCTCAAACGAGCATTACCGTTTAATTTCTTCCGTTTTCCTCGTAATTAAAAGGCGATACTGAATTAATATAAGTTTTTAACACTTAACGTTAATCCAACTTGCCTGACCTAAGCACATAAGGAAATAGATAAGGAAATAAATAATTTTCAACCATATTTCAACATCAATAGTTTTTAAAAATTAGATAAGCCTTCTTTTCACTCAGCATTTTAAACTGTAATGGCCAAACAATATCATCAAGTGTTCATGTCAACGGATAAGATGAAGTGCACTTGAACCCGTGAAGATGCTGCCTCGACTTCCTCAGATAAGACGAGCGGACAGGTGAAGAGGCCTTATCTCACGCATGGGAACCTTATCAGCCACCTGCCTTCTCCCAAGATTGAGACAAGATAACGTTTAGCTGGTAACAATCATGAGTCTACCTGATGATTAACACACCTTCAGAATACAGGTATGAAGGTGTGTTTTTTTTTTTACTGTCACTGATATAAATATCTGAAAAAATAGCAATATCTATCTTTTTTAAACTTCACAATCTTTTCAACTTTTTCTATTTGTGGATGAAACTCAAGGTCAATGTTGCTAATCTTAAAATATTAACTAGTTATAGAGAGAGAGCTTCAAGTGCGTGAAACAAGGGTAAACAGAGAGCCATGCGTGGAGGGTGATCGAGAACAACAACACAGACAACAACAGGTACTTGAGTTGGTCTCGGGTGAAGTGATATCGAGGCTGCGTCCTTAATAGCAGCTGATTGTGAAACATTTGTTACGTGTGACTGATGACGTCGTGAATGTGGAAAGAAATAATGAATAACAAATGGAAGACAAAACCACACGCAGCTACACTATAGTACTTTAACGTCCGCTCCAGGTCTGAAAACTCTTCCTTGAATGTTTAAAAATTGAATTCCTTTACCACGTGCCATGGTGGGCGTGGGTCTTAGTGTTGTTCAGTAATCCGTGCTCTGCCCCGCCCATGCCTTGCTGACCTGCTGGGACCTAGCAGGAGGTAAGGAGAGGAAGGGGAAGCTTCCAGAGACGCACCACTCTGGCCCTGTGTGGACCAACTTAATTACTGGTTATTCAGGGTCGTTCCTCCTGAATGGAGTTCATCAAGTTCCTTTTAGGGTAAAAGCTGGTAATCACTGTGACTTTTGCCTTCATCAATTTTTGGACAACTTTATCTCCGTCCTGCACATCGCTGCTACGCCGCTGCATCAGTTGTACCACGCGGCGTGATACCTGAACCTTCCTGACAGGTGATACTTACATTAATTAACGCTAAATCATGCTTCAGTAGCGGGCCCAACACACGTGGCTCGCAGGTGCATCAGTTACCGGTGACAACACCTTCATAAAAAGGTTAATTAGCTTCTCACAGGCATTTCTAAGCCAATGTTGTCAATGGAACAAGAATAAACTCAAAATGCTGCGTCCCCGTGTAAATTAAAAAGATGAATTATTTATTAGCGTCTCAAAGTTACCTGCGCGTCCTCAGCGCCGCCAGTCACCCGCATAATGGTAGGGTGCGCCAAGGCGTCTCCCAGCCCGTCCTGCCGCCCCTCCCACACCCTCCACAGGGATGGACTCAGTGCTCAGCCACATCCCCAACGCGCCTCCCAATAGTTCTTAATGACTCTTAGACGCTCCTTGCCACTTACTGAAATCCCACTGAATTTAAGATCACTTGTGACGACTTAGGACGGCAAGCCTCGGGCGGCGCGGCGCAGGTGACGCCTCGCCATCAGCATCAGGACGCACGACACTCCCTCCTCACAGCTGTCAGGGATCAATTATAGCCGAGGCCAAGATCAAGGAAGTTCTGGTGACGTCATAACTTAATCTGTGGCTCAAGACTGATGAATAATCAATACAGACGCGGCCTAACTCGATGCTAGACGGAAGCTGATGGCTGAGGACATTGACGGGGACATGGGCGGCCGTGTCCCTGGTGGTGATAAAGACATGTAATGACAGGCGCGGAAGGACACCTCACGTGGCCTCGCTGGACAAGCCTGCACACCAAAATACACTGTAGGTGATGTTGAAGATAAGCAGGAGGGGCGGCGGGCAGCAGCAAAATAAGGGTTGGTGGGTTAGCGTGAGGGTTGCTATTTAATTAAAGATCACTGAAATTTACAAGGTTCTCTAAAGGGAAAATTTAGTAAAGAAAATAATCCAAGCTCCTCGCCCCACACTGGCCACACCTGCGAACCTTATCTTCGTCAGCACTTTAATAAAACACGCAAAGGAGAATTAATTAAAACCTATTCTCTATTTCGCTTCTCTTCTCCCATTCAAGGTACGTTTAAATTCGTCAGCTAATTATTGCTCAGGAAAATTAAGGAGGAACGATCTCATTATTCCCATTATGACCGCTCTTGAGAAGACTTCGACAGAGAAATGTGTGTCTGTCACTCAGTCACTTATTCACTCTATCACACACTCACTCCCTTACACTCCCATCACACTTCATCACATCACCTTACACTCTTATCCTTAACTCCCTTCTTAAGCATTATCATCCACCCTAACACACTCACACTACACCCTTACACCCTCCGTCACCCTAGCATAACATACCATACCAAACAGTCATACAATCATAATCCTTCCATCTTTTCATCCCAAACAAAATCACAATCACGTTAAAAGGCAAAGAATAACACCCTATTTGACAAAGATTTAAAGTAACATCAACATACTCTGGCAGCGACTTCTTTGCATTCACGAAAGGACAAAGAATGAATCAGTAGTCAGTCCAAATCATGCTTCTCTTAGTGTACTTTCCCCTTTTTCTTTTTTAGAGGCGACTGGCAGTTTCTCGGACGTGGTTG
>JAXIVD010005650.1:7500-12500 GCA_036785275.1 Cancer borealis
TTTGTATATGTTTAGTTTAAAAGAGATTATTATTGTTTATAGTTAGCGTGTTGTGTGACCTAACATTACGTGCACTTGATATGCAGCTGGAGGACAGTTATTCATTGTCTTTATGCAGCTGAAAAACACCTGGGGGAAGGGAACATAACACGAACACCTGCACTATAACCTAACCTAACATATAGCCTAACTTAACCTAACACCTGGTGGAGGAAAACAAAACACAAACACCTGTACTCGAACTAACAGCTTACATTTGCCTCCCACTTTTTTGTTTCCCTTTTGTGCGGCGGTACTAACGGCAGCACTTTTCTTTTAGCTCTTTATTTATTCCTTCTCGTGTTTATTCAGCTTTTCGCTCGACTCCATCTGCATAAGAGCCCCGTAGTACTGTCAGACTGTCACACACGTCGACAGCCACTGGGACTCCTTACTCTCTACGTCTAAACCAACAGACTTGTATACGACGCATCTCAAACCTGTCCTGCCCCGCGTCACTTCTGTTTAGGGGCGGGGAGGGGGAAGAGGAGTCAGGGTGGGGCGAGGTTAGGTGAGAGGATGAGGAAGGATGGACTAGGAAAGTGGGTAAGGGTGAGAATGGAGGGTAAGGATGGAATTAAGGATTTTTCGGACAGAGTGAGGAGAGGTGAGTGTGTGGTTATGGGAGAGGGAGAGGGAGAGGACAGAGTGTGTGGATGGAAGTGAAGGGACAGAAGGCGTGGAGATGGGGTGAGGGAGGAAGGGAGGGAGGGGATGCTGAAAGGTTGGAAGGGCGGGGCGGAGAGAGTCGTGCACGCTTCCCTTCCTCACTTAAGGCAAGAAGGCATATTATGCATGAGACAAATGCAGTGGATAGATGTAGTGGAGGCCCCGCCGGTGCATGATGCTCAGGGGCACATTCAACAGATGTATTCAACAGATGCACTCAAGATGCACATCAGAGTCGCTGAATCACACAACCCTCTCAGGCAGCCTCAGGCAACTCCGCCAACACATGCGAAACAACAGTTCATGCACTTTTCAACAAAGGGAAATGAAAAATACTTACCCCCATCTCGCTGATTCCCTAAAAGCTTAAATTCTTTATGGCAATGCACTCTTCCCCCACTCCCTGCCCCCCCTTACCACCACCACCACCACCACCACCCCTTTCTCCATTCCATTTGTTGCCCTGTTAAAAGTTGGACACTTAAGATGCAATCCCTAAATGGTGGCATTAGTTCTTTATGATGTGTACAGTCAAATGTCCATTACATATTCAGGCCGCTTACACGTCCATTTGAGACTGGTGCATCATGCAAGGCCTCATGAGCAGGGAGGAAAGGCTAAATGGCCGCTGTGAGAAAGGGAGGAAAGGAAGGGAAAGGGAGGAACTAGGAGCAGGAACGCAAGGGGGAAAACACGTAGGATGGGAAATGGAGTGAAAAGAGACAAAATGAACGTAGGAAAGAGTGGAAAGGAAGGGGTGAAGTAAATGGAAGTACAGGTGGAAAGAAATGGAAGAGGATGATGGATAGAATAAGATAAACAGTGGAGTGAGGAAAGCGTTAAAGTAGGATAGACAGTCAAATAAGATAAGAATGAGAAGAATAAAAAGATGAGAAAGAAAAGGAAGAAACCATATATAGAAGAATGAAAATTAAGGAGAAGCATAGAACAGGGAAAAAGTAAAATAAATAAAGGATTATAAATGAAAATAAAACGATGTGAAAGGGAGAAGAAAGTGAAGAAATACACTAAAGGGAGAAGGAAGGGAACAACGAGGAAGAAGGAAGAAGGAAAATAAAGGAAAAGAAGATGAAAGGAAGGTAGCAAGGAAGGAAGAGATAAGGGAGATTGGAAGAAGAGAGGAGAGAAGAGAAGAGAAGGGAAGGGTGAGGGGGGAGGGGGGTTAGGAGGTGAAGGAGAAGAGAAAGAGAAAACTGCAACCAGGAAAAGAGACAAAGAAAAGCAACAAGAACAGAAAGGAATAAAGAAAAGGAATAAAAAAAAGGATAAGACCACCAAGGCAGATTGGTTTCAACAGCAAAAAAGAGAGAGAAAAAGAAAGCAAAACAGTAGCCTTGTGAGATAGAGATAGAGAGAGAAAGAGCCTATGAGGTGTAAAGAAAATAAATAGGGGGAAAAAAAAGTGACAGGTAAAAGGAGACGTCAAAGTAAAGGGGTGATTTAAGGGGTGTAGGCTAAGGGAGGTAAGTGTAAGGTATTGTGGGTAATGGATGAGACTTTTAGGGAGTTAGGGAAGGGGAGTGAAAGGGAAATAGAGTAGTATTAAGAGTGACGGTTAAGGGTGAAGGGGAAGCAAGGAAAGAAAGGGTTAAGTGCCTATGGGAAGGGTGACAAAGGGAGCTAAGTGGCTGATGATGATGATGATGATGATGATGATGATGATGATGATGATGATGATGATGATGATAACGCTTTCACACGTATCCATATAACACGGATGAAAAAAAATCAAATTAAAAAAAATATTAAAACGTGTAAAAAGAAAACTAGATTATTTTTAATATAACGGGGACTCTTCTTTTTTTTTATTTTATTTTATTTTTTTTTGGAAATTGAAAAAATATCAAGATCTGAAAAAGTCACACTACCTGGAGAGAACGAAAATTAACAATTAATTTCTTCAATATTCAATCAGAGATAAAAAAAAAAAAATAAATAAATAAATAAAACATACACACTAGAATTCATCGTTACAAGAAAAATAATAATATACATACACACACGGCACGTCAAATTTCTACTCTTGTGCATTGTCTCAACATCATTAACAAAAAAAAAAAGAAAGTCAGATATCAATGAACACAAATGCAGCCGTCCACTCAATTACACTCTTACCTTGATAAATTTCTATGACGCTAATTAGTGCTTCGAACACCTAAGTTATTGCAAAAACACACACACAAACACACAAACACACACACACACACACACACACACACACACACACACACACACACACACACACACACACACACAGGCCCCGTGAGAGGGAAAGAAAAAAATAGTTGGTTGGGCGTTGGAAGGATTGGCAGAAGAGGAATGAAAAATGAGGATGGTACAGGCGAGAAACGAATTTATGTTCCGAGGGTGAGCAAAGGTATGGTGAGAGAGGAACCTGGAGGGAAGGAAGGAAAGAGAGAGGGAGGGAAGGAGGGAAGGAAGGAGAGAAGGAGGAAATTAAGGGACAGCATGGGATGGGAGAAGAGTATGGTAGGAGGAAAGTGGCTAAAATAAACACACACAAAAAAAAGATAGAGAGATAGAGAGAGATAGAGAGAAGGAGGGTGGAGGGTTGAGTAAGACGAGACAGCACCTTTGAGTGAAGAGTTTTCCTCCCAGTAAAGTAGCAGTGAATGGACAGGAAATACAGTGGGTTCAAAGTTTTGCATTCAGAGATCCCCATCTAGTTTGGTCATCGGAAGTGCAATGAGGAGTAGTGGGTGACGGGGTGGCTTGAGGGGAGAGGGGGGAAGAGAGAAAAAGAGAAAGAAAGAGAGAGAAAGAGAGAGAGAGAGAGAGAGAGAGAGAGAGAGAGAGAGAAAAAAAAAAAGAGAGAGAGAGAGAGAAGAGAAAAAAAGACAAAAGCAAAAGCAAGAGTTATCATGTCTTACGCAAAAAATAAAAAACTATATGATTATTGACACATTGAAAAATCTATAGACCCTGAAAATGTGAGTCAAAGATAATAATATAGAAAACGATGCATATATTCGCGGTCTGATGTTAGGTATTTCACATGAGTTTCATTATCTTTAATTTGCAAGAGGACACTATAGCCAAAAAAAAAAAAATAATAATAATAATAATAATCACCTCAAAAATATATTCGAGAAACAGTTTATGATGTTTATAAAGCTGTACGTATACATGAAACAACACATATATATAAATAAATAAATACATATAAATAATTAAAATAAACATACATATAAATAAATACATATAAATAAACAAATATAAACAAAATGCAATACTGAAGCAGAGGTGAGAAAATAAATCCCACGACTGCTTGGTTACCTGCGATATTAACACATTTACGATACCTTAACCTCACACCTGCAGAGCCTTACCGGTAATCAAGGTGAGAATGATTCCTCCTTCGTGGCAAGACAATTTCACATCACATTAACACAACAAAAACTCCTTCCCTAACCTTCCCTCCCAACACTCTGTAAACTTAGCGCCGCCCACACCCCGTTTTCTCCGCCCTCTTCCCACCTTCTGCGCCTTCCCTCGGAGATATGATTAATAACCACATTTAAGGCACCGCGTAATCAATTCTCTGCTTATCACTTACGACGCACACAGGTAAAAAAAAACATTAATTAGTATCTCTAACAGTAATTAGTCAAGGTAAGGGTCAGTTTCTCCCACGACTCTTCACCTTTAGATTTATACTTTCACGTCAGAATTTAATATATTATCTTCCCCGAGAGTGTGTCCAATCTAGGGAGTTTAGAATTATATGTACAGGTAATAATGTGTGATAACTTAGTCCCGCGTACCTGAGAGGACACAAAATATACCTGGTGGTTTAAATTTCACTGACCTTATATATGTGAAAATTAAGGGTTTGTTGGAAAATATATAATAATTTTGCTTTGGGTTATAGAAGAGACGTCGGTGTGATTAAGTTGTAAAGAAGAAATGTATTACTTCCATGAGGTAAAAAAACAAGAAAAATAAGTGTTAATACACAGGTGAGTTGGATGCCCAGGTGAGTCTTAGATCATAGGGGAGACAGGTAATATTTTCTTGATTATTTTATAGACTTTTCTTTATATTATTTGGTGTTTATAGTTTTTTTTGTGTTTTACCTTTACATGGAGTCGAATTAATGGATTTTCACGGATTTATCATTATCATTATTATCATCATTATCATCATCATCACCATCATTACTATAACCATACAATGAAAAACACGGAGGAAGCAATACACATTTTTATACATCCACCATTTCTCTCTCCATCCAACACTGACATGTTTAG
>JAXIVD010005650.1:17500-20000 GCA_036785275.1 Cancer borealis
GAAAGAAAAAGAACGAGGCGAGCAAGAGGATGTCTGCCAACCGATGAGGACAACACAAACGAGGACAACAAACACACGACAAAACAACAACAACGAAAAAAAAAACAATAAATACCTTAAACAAAAACAACATACAATGAAAAAAACAAAAAAAATAACAAAACAAAACAGAAAACAAAACAACACCAAGGAGAAGGAGGAGGCGGAGACAAAAAAAAAAAAAATGACGCACGCAAACTTCGCAAGCACGGAAAACACACACACACACGCACACAAGAGTACAGGGGAGGGAAAAAGAAATAATATAGAGCACTGAGTCGAAACGTAGAAGGGCGTGGACTTCACTCAGCCTTCCGAGGATCACCAATCTCCCTGAGCGGTGAGGAATCCAATGTAAACAAGGAGGAAAGAGAGAGACAGATTTGTGTAGAGAGCGAGAGGGGCTGGAAGTGAGAGCCAAACGGTAGGGCGAATAAGAGGATGAGGGAGAGGAGGGAGAGTGGGTAAGGGAGAGAGAGTGCGTGAGAGAGAGAGAGAAAGAGAGAGAGAGAGTAGGTGAAGTGAAGGATAGCCATAGGGTGAGAGAAAGTGAGAGGTGTGTTTTAGAGAGCGAGAGCGAGAGCGAGAGAGAGAGAGAGAGAGAGTGTGTGTGTGTGTGTGTATGTGTGTGCGCGCGTGTGTGAAAAAATAATGAAACAGCGACGAGATAATGGTGGTGGTGCAGAAAATTTAACTTATGTAGCGGAAGAGAAAGAGAGAGAGAGGACAGAAGGGAAACTTCATTGAGGGGAGATGAAAAAAATATATACTGAATGCCTCTGAAAATTAGGAGGATCAGTGAAATGTGAGAGGGAGAGGAGGAGAAGGAGGAGGAAGAAGAGAGGAGGACAATAGAAATATATGAAGTTTAATTGTACTTAAAGAGGAAAAAAAACATATGCAAGTGTATTTAATGAACTTGATATTGATTTTCAAGAAGCAAAGTAATTATTTCCTATTTTACTCTTCTTTCATTCCTTCTACATACAGTTCTTCATCCTATTTCTCCCTATTCTCCTTTTCCATTTAAGTTATCCCCTATTTCTTCGAACCCTTTTCTTTTCCACCCAACCATTCTCTCCCTCCACCACCACCACCACCTCCTCCTCCTCCACCTCCACCTCCTCCTTCTCCTCCACCTCCCTCCACCCATCACTCCTCACTTGCCCTAAACTCATATCTCTCCCAAAAACTCGAGTGCAACATTTGGGCCAACTCGCGCAATAAGAGGAGTCTGTGGCAGCCAGCGCCATTAGCTGATGATGTATTGCTCCAATTAAGTGATTCTTTAACTACAAACTCGCCAGTTGTTAAGCAATCTTGCGATAGTTGAGATAAGTATGGCAAGGGTGACGCCTGCCGGGTGGGGATCGGGTGGCTGTGGGGGAGGGACGGAGGGACGGTGGGTGAAGCAGCGGGGAGGGGAGTGGGGAGTGTTCTGGGGGAGAGGAGTAGAGGAGGGAGAAGAGGGTCAAAATGAGAGTTTAAGGGTGACGGAATGGCGTTGGGAGGGGAGTGTAGGGGCGAGGGTAAGTAAAGGGAAGGCAGAGAGTAGCTGAGAGGAAACTAAAGGGGAAAATGAGAGGACGAAAGGGAGATCAGGGAGATGAAAGGTAGTGGAAAGGAAGTTAGGGAAGTGGAGGAGGAAGAAGAGGAGGAAGAGTAGGAGAGAGAAGAGAAGAACAGGACCAACTAAGACTACGAGGAGGGGAAAGGAAGGGCGATCGGTCATGGGTGAGGGGAGAGAGAGAGTGTGAAGGACGGTGCATGGGTGTGAAAAAGTGTCCAGTGTGACAGGTAGGGTGAGGGAGGCTGTAATGTAAGAGACACAGAAGACCGTCCAAGTACACACAAACATACATACGTGAGGATGATTACAGAGTGTGATGGTGATGCTATATGCAGGGAACCATTATATTGTTGATGATAGTCTTAATGGTAGCCTTGAATCGTGTTTCTATATCCTACGGCCGTGATGAGGTTGTTGCCTAAGGTCTCTAAGGACTTTTAATTTATAGAACAGCCACAAGAATATCAGGTGAGCCATTGGGTTTGAAAAGAAGGTTAAATAACGCTTTTATATCATTTCAAATTCTGCAGATAACTTAATATAGTTTACTAAATAGCATACGAATTAACCTTTAATTTACATTTTGAGGGTTACACATCAATGACTTTTTAGGTTTTATATTTTTGACTTAGCGAGCTACAGGTAATTTTCATACAGGTGAGAACATAGAGTACACCTGAGACTCCTGACCAAGAGGAAGGTGTCAGGTGCTTCCCTGTCAGCCTGACGAACACACAGAAGGTGGCATAGCAATGAGCTGACGTGGGGAACAACAACGTTAAGATATTACATGAAAAGGAGTAATTTGCATTCAAACAATTGTGTGTCTGTGGCGTAATTACATATTCATTAAATGCTATCATACATTAAAGGCTTTGTACGACCCAAGTT
>JAXIVD010005650.1:22500-27927 GCA_036785275.1 Cancer borealis
ACACACACACACACACACACACACACACACACACACACACACACACACACACACACACACACACACACACACACACACACACACACACACACACACACACACACACACACACACACACACACACACACACACACACACACACACACACACACACACACACACACACAACACACACACACACACACACACACACACACACACACACACACACACACACACACACACACAACACACACACACACACACACACACACACACACACACACACACACACACACACACACGCCCAGTAATCGCATTTCATCCATTTTAACTGTATCTCAAATCGCTTTCTGCAACTCAAAATCTTTCCTTTCATCTCGCATTTTCCTTTTTATTGTCAAACACACATAAACCATTTGTATATAACTGTTCCTAGTTACTTCTATAACCTACCACACACACACACACACACACACACACACACACACACACACACACACACACACACACACACACACACACACACACACACACACACACACACACACACACACACACACACACACACACACACACACACACACACACACACACACACACACACACACACACACACACACACACACACACACACACACACACACACACACACACACACACACACACACACACACACACACACACACACACACACACACACACACACACACACACACACACACACACACACACACACACACACACACACACACACACACACACACACACACACACACACACACACACACACACACACACACACACACACACACCACACACACACACACACGTGAACACTTTGCACACACTTGAGCCAAGCATCAACTCCCTATGCTCTCTCCTCCCTCTCCTCCCAGCCTACAGAAAGAAAGGCAGGAACTTCCTCCAGGAGTCACGGGGACACGGAGACAATAAAGACATTCTGAGGCGTGGAGGGAGAGACCTCCAGTGAGGCGTGGAGGAGACACACAGAGGGGACAGTGAGGGGAGGGAAAGCTGAGGGGACACTGAGGGGAGGGAAACGCTGAAAGGACACTGAAGGAGGTAGTAAAGGAAGGAAAAACTGCGGGGATACAAGGGAAGGAAAAAGTGAGGGGAAGTGAAGGAGGAAGTGAGGGGAGGAAAAGCTGAAGGGAATCTGAAAGGGGGTGATTCGGGAAAGATATGATAACGAGGCGCCAGATCCCCTCACCAGCGGCCCTGCACACCATTACACTCTCACTCCTATTGGTCACTGCATTCAATGGCCTGGAGACCCTGAGACCTAATCACCATCACCTGAGGCCGCCCACACACACACACACACACACACACACACACACACACACACACACACACACACACACACACACACACACACACACACACACACACACACACACACACACACGCCACCTGCATGTACCTGACGACACCTGAACACCAGGCTTCAATGTGACCACCTACTGATGCTATTGGTATGCTGCAGTAAGTTGTATTTAATAATTTTACTTCAATAGCAATCTTTTCCTAAGCGGATTGGTGAAAGGATCATTATTCTACATTTGCGTGAAGAGAGAGGGACAATAAAACATGTTGAACAGGTATATAACATTCCTCTTGAGAATAATAATACATTCAAACGGTAAATAAAACACCAAGAGTAAAAATAATACGTTAAACCACATTTCTCGTCTGCGATAACACCAACACACCTGAGTAAGACAACTGAATCAAGCAATAGAGTGAAGACAGAGAGGAGTAAGATGCAGTAACTCAAGCAACACCAGGACGCAACACAAGCCGCATCAGAGCATCAAGGAGGCATAAACGAGGCAATAAACAAACACAAACACACATCCTGAATCCTCCTTACGTCAACACAAACAGAGCCACGAGATTGTACACAGAAAAAAAGGAGAAGAAAGTATCGATTAGAACTAGAAGCATGAAGGAGGAAGGAGGGAGGGAGGAGGAGCCTCGTGAAGGGTTACCAGCCACCAACCCTCACCCTGATAAGTTAGGTGTCGTCTACTACAGCGACACAGACCAAGGAGGTGAATTATAACCACCACGACCCTCATCTCCCCTGGCGTTCCTCTGTCTCATTAGCCTGCAGATTTAGCTTTCCTTTATTCGTCTTCTCTTCCCTCTAAAAATACGGAAGGATAAAAAAGTGCGTCGCTCTGAATCATATATTTTTCTCCTCCATTTATACCAGAGAAGGTGCATCTCCCTCTCTTCCTCCCTTTACTTTCCCTGCCACTTTAATCAACTTTTGTTCCTCCTTAACCCCTGGATCAGTGCTCCTCGCCTGGCATTATCGCCTCCCCTGTCCTTCAGATCTAATTTCTTAATCACATAAGCACACGTGGGCGAGAACACATGAGGTCCTTGTGTGTGCATGTGTGTGTGTGTGTGTGTGTGTGTGTGTGCATGTTGTGTGTTCCTTGCACATATCAACTCCTGCAACGTAACTCCTTCACACACGAAAGATACTAATTGTGTATCAAGAGTAGGATTTCAAGATGCCCTTCCACTTATACTACATTTCCCTTATTACATAACTACAGACAGATGCAAAGGAGGGAAGGATCAAGATAGCGTAGTGTTGGATCCTAATAGTTTATGTAGTGTAGGGTGTCAGGACTCTCTTCATTACCTACATTTCATTATAGGTTGTGTGTTGTGTTTTGAAAGAGAGAGAGAGAGAGAGAGAGAAGAGAGAGAGAGAGAGAGAGAGAGAGAGAGAGAGAGAGAGAGAGAGAGAGAGAGAGAGAGAGAGAGAGAGAGAGAGAGAGAGAGAGAGAGAGAGAGAGAGAGAGAGAGAGAGAGAGAGAGAGAGAGAGAGAGAGAGAGAGAGAGAGAGAGAGAGAGAGAGAGAGAGAGAGAGAGAGAGAGAGAGAGAAAAAAAAATAAAGAGAGAGATAAAGAGAGAGAGATAAAGAGAGAGAGAGAGTATATGTAAAACAGCACAGATGTAAACATACCAGTATTCTCAGGTGTTGGATGTGTGACTGCTATTGTGTAAGTGTGTTTGTGTGTGTGTGTGTGTGTGTGTGTGTGTGTGTGTGTGTGTGTGTGTGTGTGTGTGTGTGTGTGTGTGTGTGTGTAGATGGATAACACACACACACACACACACACACACACACACACACACACACACACACACACACACACACACACACACACACACACACACACGCACACACACACGCACATACACACACACATACACACACACGCACACGCACACCCTTCTCTAAGCATCGTCTCCAGCAGAAGGGAAGGAGGAAGCCATTAAACCCTTCAGTGGAGAGAGAGAGAGAGAGAGAGAGAGAGAGAGAGAGAGAGAGAGAGAGAGAGAGAGAGAGAGAGAGAGAGAGAATAGAAAAAGATACAAAGAAAAGTCTCTACATTCACGAGAGGACATAATCGAAGGTCCTAAATTGAGATATAATGATTCTGTCGACATAAAATGGACTGCACTTTCTTGGCATTGAGTCACGTCCCATAATTGGATGACGAGTCCCATTAACTTAGGGAAATTGGCCCTTGTGTGTTTAATCCGTAAGGGATGGATTGGCTTAACGACCGACTAATTAGATCATTTTATCAGGTCAAGAAGCCTTATTAGCATTTACAATGTTCATTTGTGATCTCTTAGGTTCGCTGAGTCAAAAGTGGCGACCGATCTCACAGATGAATCATTAACTCGAAAATATATATATAGAAAAAAAAGAAGCTTCACTGTCTCGAGCCTTAGGAAGTGAACCCAGGGATAAAAAAAAGAATAAAAAAAGGCAACAGAGAAGAAGGACCAAGAAGGGAAGACGTGGGTAAGAGGGTGAGGGTTTGGAGGAGGAGGAGGAGGAGGAGGAGGAAGAGGATGGGTAAGGGCGTGTGTTAGATAGCAGCTTCATTAAAGTGAGCGAAGCAGCATTCAGAGATTATCGGGACGAAGCCTATGGAGGAACAAATTACATTAGCGGAAGGAAGGGAGGAAAGGGAAAGGAGGAAGGAAGCAAGAAGGGACGCGACACACTAAATAAATAGATAACTGAATAAATAAGTACATACATAAATAAATAAAATGAAGAAATAAAGGATATAACCACAAAATGAGAGAGAGAGAGAGAGAGAGAGAGAGAGAGAGAGAGAGAGAGAGAGAGAGAGAGAGAGAGAGAGAGAGAGAGAGAGAGAGAGAGAGAATAAAACAAAAGAAACACAAAACACAATATCTATGAATGTCAGTAACCTACCACATCACCATCAAAAAACCTCCCCACTCCTCCCCACTCCTCCCCACGCCTGCCCACGCCTTCCCACACCTCCCCACGCCTCCTCATTCCTCCCCACGCCTCCCCACGTCTGCTCACGCCTCCCCACGTCTGCTCACGCCTCCCCACACCTCCCCACGCTTCCCCACGCTGACTCTTTTGCCGGAAACCAAGTCAGCTCCCCAAAATTAAATTAACGACAGACAGACACTGAAAAATGTCTGTCCTTCCCCTAGCCACCACCTCGGGGCCGTGGGGCGAGGACTAATAAGATGGTCCAGATTATGTGTGCGTATGTGTGTTTATGTTAGAATTATATTTACACAGATCTCATTAAGGTTTGTCAGTGTGTGTGTGTGTGTGTGTGTGTGTGTGTGTGTGTGTGTGTGTGTGTGTGTGTGTGTGTGTGTGTGTGTGTGTGTGTGTGTGTGTGTGTGTGTGTGCGTGTGTGTGCGTGTGTGTGTGTGTGTGTGTGTGTGTGTGTGTGTGTGTGTGTGTGTGTGTGTGTGTTGTTTGTTTGTCTATTACACACACACATACTATTTTTCTCTTTCTCTCTCTTAGTCAGTTCAATCAGTCAGTGAGTCAGTGAGTCAGGTGGTGGCGTGGTGTGCAGCTGCATCAGTCAGTCCACGCGATAGCCCAGGTAATGAAGGTCGGTGCCGTAGTTAGCCAGGGAGGCGTGGCGAGCTAATGGCTGTAGTTACATTAGCAGATGCGCGAGGCAGTCTGGCCCACCTCTGAGCGTCTCAAGTAGTGGCTCCCCGACAACCAGACAGACAGACACTTCACCGCCGCGCCTGAGAGGTCCACTCCGGGTGTAAATAGTGTACAAGATGTGCTGCTCAGTTTCTGTTACGCTGCGGCGGAGGAGAAGGAGGAGGAGGAGGAGCAGGAGAGAGAGAGTGAATGTATGTGTGTATGTCATGTTCCTTGCTTGTGATCAGAAAAAAAGTTAATATTAAAAATTTCTCTAATGATAACTACTAACCTTAAAACAAACTCAATGCAAACTATTTTTAACGTAATACAACAAACAAAGTGACATTTGTAAAGACCAATCACATCGTATATCAAAACTGTAAGTATATGATAAGAAAATAACGAAGCGGAGCGAAAAGAAGCTTTTACTCACCAGCCAAACAAA
>JAXIVD010005651.1:0-5000 GCA_036785275.1 Cancer borealis
ATATATATATATGTATATATATATAATACACATATATATAATACACACATATATATATATATATATATATATATATATATATATATATATATATATATATATATATATATATTTAAATATAAATATAAATATATATATATATATATATATTTAAATATAAATATAAATATATATATATATATATATATATATATATATATATATATATTTAAATATATATATATATATATATATTTAAATATAAATATATATATATATATATATATATATTTAAATATAAATATATATATATATATATATATATATATATATATATATTTAAATATAAATATATATATATATATATATATTTAAATATAAATATATATATATATATATTTAAATATAAATATATATATATTTAAATATAAATATATATATATATATATATATATATATATATATATATATATATATATATATATATATTTAAATATAAATATATATATATATATATATATATATATATATATATTTAAATATAAATATATATATATATATATATATATATATATATATATATATATATATATATTTAAATATAAATATATATATATATATATATATATATATATATATATATATTTAAATATAAATATATATATATATATATATATATATATATATTTATATATATATATATATATATATATATATATATATATATATATATATATATATATATATATATATATATATATATATATATATATATATATATATATATATATTTAAATATAAATATATATATATATATATATATATATATATATATATATATATTTAAATATAAATATATATATATATATATATATATATATATATATATATATATATATATTTAAATATATATATATATATATATATATATATATATATATATATATATATATATATTTAAATATAAATATATATATATATATTTAAATATAAATATATATATATATATTTAAATTTAAATATATAAATTTAAAACCATGACTATTGGCCCAGATGGGGACTCCGATGCTTGGTGTGGTAAAGCCATTTTAAATTTTGATTTGAAGAGTGTAAAAGTGTAGGGTGTAGTAATGTTATGTAGGTAGTAGAAGTTGTCTTTAGAGGGCAGGCTGCAGCTGCTCTCTTGTGTAAATGAGACACGAAGAGAACCGAAAAGAGAGGACAAGGGGAATCACTCGGTCTGCAGCACTGCCTACATCCCCGTAAGTACCGCTCCTGGAGTATTCCACCGGGCGGCAAGTGTCTACTGCCTACTCCTACTATATATATATATATATATATATATATATATATATATATATATATATATATATATATATATATATATATATATATAGAGAGAGAGAGAGAGAGAGAGAGAGAGAGAGCAGCTGCAGCCTGCCCTCTAAAGACATCTTCTACTACCTACATAACATTACTACACCCTACACTTTTACACTCTTCAAATCAAAATTTAAAATGGCTTTACCACACCAAGCATCGGAGTCCTCATCTGGGCCAATAGTCATGGTTTTAAATTTTCCCCCACAAAGACAGTTGTTATGTTTTTCTCTCGAAGCAGAGGTGAGTTTAGGAATCAAGACTCATACCGCTATGGCAGGAGACTGCCAGTGGTCGAAACGACTCGTTTCTTTGGCTTAATACTTGACAGACGCCTTACTTGGTTGCCACACCTACGGGACCTGAAAGCTGTTTGCCAGCGGCAAATGTCCCTGCTCTGTTTTCTTTCCCACGTGTCTTGGGGAGCTGACCGCACCATTCTCCTCCGTTTAAATTACTCTTTCATTTTATCAAAGTTAGATTATGGTTCCCAAGTCTACGCTTCAGCCACATCCCCTCGCCTTTGTACTCTCGACTCTGTACATCACGGTTTAATCAGACTGGCGACGGGGGCCTTTCGGTCTTACCCAATCCCCAGTCTGCTTGTGGATGCAGGAGTGTTACCCCTCGACCTTCACCGTCAGACTCAGATGGCACGTTTGTGGTTCAGATGTCAAAGTATCTATGATGATCCTACTTACAGTGTAGTGATGGACACTTATCCGGTGCGGCAGTCTAACTCCCTTTTACATCAATTTTACCGCAGAGCTGTTCGCTATATATGGAGTTTCGTTCGTTAAGACGTTAAGAGAAGGAGTCCTCGAAGCCATTTCTCAGTAGGTAGTATGTACATAGTAGGTAGCAAGTGGCAAGAGCACGAGCGCAACCAACCCTTCACAGTGAGAGCTAACTGTTGACTGAGTGGCGTACACGTCGGCGCGTTCATATTCAAACAAAGTTGAGAGTTCGGTCAGCTCACCCCACGCCTCGGATATAACAAACTTTGGTTCGTTATATCCGATTTGGCTCGGCCAAAAAATGATGTTCATTATATCTTAAATTCGCTTTAAGCGGGTTCATTATATCGAGGTTTTACTATAGTATGGCAAGAGAGATGGAATGCCAATAGAGCCGCCTCCAAGGGCTGTAAGCCCCTGGTCTTATGCGCACATCCGAGGCCGCTGCCGTGGGACAGCATTGGCCCATCAACGGACGGGCCATACCCGCCTCACCCACGGTTTCCTCCTGTGCCGGGGAGTTGAGTCCTACTGTGATGACTGCTTAGTTCTCCTGACTGTGCAGCACTTGCTGGTCGAGTGTCCCAGCCTGAGGGAATTGCGAGAGCAGTACCTCGCCCAGTGTCGGGGCAGAGATGGGAGTTTCTCTATCTCTCTCTCTGGTGTTGGGGGAGGAGGCGCTCTCCCCGGGGCATGAAATGTTAAAATTCCCACAGAAAAGTGGCTTTCTCCACCTCCTGTAAATCTATTTTTCTTTTTATGTAGCTTTTATTTTTTAGTGCCTTTATTATGGTGCCAAATGACCTCAATGTTGCGGCACCATGAGCTATTGTCTCCAATCAATCTCTCTCTCTCTCTCGTTCTTTTGGTCTCTTATTCCCTCCCTCTAATTCTTTTCTTTCCCTCTTCCTTTCTCTCTCTCTTTCTTACCCTCTCTCCCTTTCGTCGTTTCTCTCTCTTCCTCTATTTATCTATATCATTCTTTTCTCACACACACTATTTCAACACTAGGCTTTTTCTCTCTTTTTCTCCCTCATTCTTTCTCCATCCCTCATTCTTTACTTTCTATATCTCACACACTACACTTCCAACACACTCGGCCTGGCAACACCTCAGAAGCAGCACACCATCACCAACAAGTTTATAAAGGTATGTAAAGAATGTGTATGTGTGTATTTACCTAGATGTATGTAGGTATAGTTGCAGTATACAGGGCCTAAAGCCCCTTCCACATGAAGGGCAAATGCACGGCGGGCAGACACTGTTACCAATTTTGTAGTATGGGTGGCGATCACGAGTGTGGATGACGTCATAGACGAGGAAACCACGGGCAAACCATCGAAGTGCCCGTGCCCGTTGTTGAGGCACTGGATGGGTGCCTAACTAGGAACCACGTTGCCAGACACACGATGTTACAAGTCAACACCGTGCCCTCCGTGGGTATCTGTATCTATTGTAGACTAGATAGAGTGCACTCATGTCTGTCCAGACGGTCATGGAGAAGTGGACAAGGGAAGCAACCCGGCATTTAATAGATTTGTACAGAGTGGAACCGTGTCTGTGGAATATAGAAATAGAGACAGAAAGGCCACAGCACTGCAGAAAATAGCAGAACACATGAACAACGGTGGTGGGTCATTCTCTGCTGAAGATGTGAAAAAGAAGATCGATACACTGCGAAACCAGCATCGACGAGAACGGAGGTATGTGCAAAAATCAGTGAAGTCTGGGACAGGGGCAGACGACGTATACATACCACGCCTATGGTGTTATGATGCCCTGTCATTTCTGAATGATGGTCACGACCCCCGGCCATCTGTGTGTAATTCACGTAAAAGTGTCACGTGACTTCCCAATGTTATTCTGTTTTCCAACCACTTTTTACACCATTGTTTCTTCTCTCTCCTGTCCTTTTTCTTCTTGCAAATAGCAATTATTATTGTACACAAAGCTATACGTTTAGCTTTAACTGTCCGGCGACCCATGTTGTCGTACCGAATACACAAAGTTTAGCCCACTGGCCGACGTTGCCTGACACAGCTCTGACTGTACTCCGCCCTCTGCCCGTCGTCCGGCCCAAGTCATACGTTCGCCTGCCTGTGCCTACTGCCTGCCTTAATTGGACTGTTTGATCTGGTAACACTGTTTCAAAGCGAGAGAATTACGGGCAAATCAGAGTGCCCGACGTGCATTTGCCCTTCGTGTGGAAGGGGCTTTAGATACACTCTTCTGGTCCTGTTTCTGTATCTATATTTGTAGAGTTTTTCCTTCAATTGATGTACATTCTTTGCCATTATCGCCTCTTCCTTCAGTCCATTTCAAGTATCTATATTTGTCCAGTTTTTCCTTCAGTTAATGTACATTCTTTGTCATTATCACCTCTTACTTCATTATATTGTATCCTTGAATTATTCATCGTTAGTCTCAATAATCTATTCCCACTTGTATTTTCACCTCTGCTTTCAAATGTCTCCCAATTTATTTCACTGCAGTTAAAATCTCCCACCAGTGTTACTCTTTGATTGTTTTTAATAATCTTTTTTAAGCTCTCTAGGATAACCTTTTTTAGTTAGTTATTTTTTATTAGTATTTATTCCACAGGTCACACCAAGAAATGAGCTGCTCATCCTCTCTAGAAGATCAACTCAGATAAGGTCAGGTAAGGTTGACCTCGTCTTATCTTCATTATACTGCATGAAGGAAGGAGAGAGAGAAAGGAAAGAGAAGGAAAATAAATAGAGAGAAAGGAAAGAGAAGAGAAAAGGAGAGAGAAAGAAGAGTAGAAAGGAGAGAGAGAGAAAGGAAAGAGAAAGAAGGATTTAATAATATAAAAATTTTTGGTTACAGATTAAAACTATTTTACATCAACTGATGAAACTAATTGATGAATATACATTTATTACA
>JAXIVD010005651.1:12500-15000 GCA_036785275.1 Cancer borealis
CATTCTGAGGTTGTATTTAGCGCTAGTTAGACCCCACCTAGATTATGCAGCTCAATTTTGGTCCCCTTATTATAGGAAGGATATAGGCTCCTTGGAGGTAGTTCAGAGAAGAATGACCAAGATGATTCAGGAACTGAGAAATTTACCCTATAAAGTTAGGTTAAAACGTCTTAATCTACACTCCCTAGAGAGAAAGAGGGGATATGATTGAGGTTTTCAAATGGGTAAAAGGAATTTAATAAGGGAAACATTGATCAGGTTTTAGAAATTAGTAGTCAAGATAGAACGTGGAAATGGGTACAAGCTAGAAAAATTTTGATTCAGGACAGACCTAGGTAGATATTGGTTCACTAACAGAGTGGTGAACGATTGGAATAGGCTGGATAGACACGTAGTAAATGCTGAGTCAATAGGTAGCTTTAAAAGACGGTTGGATGAGAGTATGGATAGGGATGACAGGTGGAATGGCTAAGTATTGGATTATTCCAAGGATGGGAGACAAGGAGCTGCCTCGTGTAGGTCACCAACTGGCCTCTTGCAGTCTCCTCATTTCTTATGTTCTTACATCTCTGTGGGTGCATTCACACGGGGCACTTTTTAGCGGTGACCACTCAATAATGGTGAGTAGTGCAAGATTTTATAAAGAAACCTATTAGATGTTCTTGCATTTCATAACCTAGTCAATAATCACAACGATAGGTAAATGGGACTCTTTTCTTAATAAAACCACGCAGGCGTTGTTATTTGTATTATCCTGGTATGCATCTACATTTTCTTGTACTGCCATTTTTTAATGGCAGCTATTTCTAAATGGCGGCCACTGACCACTGAAAAGTGTCTTGTGTGAACCCGCCCGGCCTAAGCCATCCTACTTTCGCTATACTAATAATAATAAACTCATTCCTAATTGTGTCTATCCAGCTCACTCCTAATGAGGACAACAACATCTTCAACTCTACCTCCTGTCTTATAGTCAGCGCTAGATCACAGGTCATACTGCCTAACGAGAACTTTGCGATTGATAAGTTTAGAAGAATAAAAATACTATCTACCACAGAAGCAACAGACTGGCTGGCTTTTAACAAAATTGATATATTGAGATAAAGGAAAGGTCAGAATCTAATAAAATGGAGTGTACTTTGGAAACTTGAGACCTGTATTACTGACTCATATAAAAATGTTTAATTAAGACACTAGATAAGGTTTCACTGGAGTGTAGAGAAAGATTACCAATATTGAATTAAAAAGGTAAGGTTGGCTGCTAATATAACACTCTTTTCCATAGCACACACATAATAATACAGAAGATATATATTTTAGTATAGTTACATAGGTGCTTGAAATTCTTTACTAAGGAGATAAGAACTTTCTCTACAAGCATTACTAACAATCGAAGTATAATTTCTATCTCACCATATATATGGATACTATACACTTAGGATCTAAATAACATGCTGAATTTCCATTTTTCTTAAACCATATAGATGTAAATAATCAGATTGAATTAAAATTAAATCAAACAAACTTAACATATCTAACCTACCTATCCTACCTAGCCTACCTTGACGTAACCTGCCTATCTTATCTTAACCTAGCCTATTGTTAAGTCTCTCCCCCGTGCTAAAAAAAAAAAAAACCCACAAGTTAACTCACCATATCAACTGTCAATGATGTTTTCTTTGTGATATTTTACATCTTCACCATAATGGCGTTTGTTTAAGTCTACGTATCGGGACTGCCCCTCGTCCAACTCCCTACTTTTGGTCATAGAGAAAGAACATTTGATAGCTTCGATAATAATGTAACCTAACTTAACCAAACCTTAACCTACATTGACAAATAGCAGAACTTTGTTTAAACCAAACTAAACTATTATTCGAAGAGAAAGTCTCACAGGAAACATTGAATATCTCACTAACTAACAATTTGCGACGGAAATGTAGTTAAGAAAACCTTCTCAAAATGCATCAGGTAATGCAAAAATATAACCCTGAATTCTCTAGAGAGTTATGGTGAAAATGTAAAATAATACCGTTTTCCTTCTCCCTCAGTAAGTATTATAAAGATACCGCAGCCACGTGGTCCTCTAGCCAGGTACAAGAATCACACGTAAACTGTCCTCACGGAAAATTATCCTACCAGGTGGATCAACAAGGAATATATTAGCTCTTCCTGCTTCTCTCAGCCCTTCAACAAGCCTCTCCCTTACATGTAGGATTAATTAAGTTATATAGATTATTACTACATCTTTTGAGCCTTCGTAGTAGTCTAATATAGATATTAATAGCAAAACATATGAGAATAGTCACTCACCTCTTCCTGTGTTCCATCCGCCATCAAAGTTAAGTGTTGCCAAAAAAGAGTTCTTGTTTATAGTGTATTTTTACTGTGAAATCTGACCCTTTTGTTTAGTGTTTGAGTGGGAATGGTTACATATAATTTTCTGAATTGATTTTGATAAGAAAAACATGTACTTGTATTGATTTATTTCGGTTTTATT
>JAXIVD010005651.1:25000-27925 GCA_036785275.1 Cancer borealis
GACTGGCTTATTCAGAGTCTAATAATCAGTCTTCTTGATAAGATTTTCTGTTGACAAAGAATCTTATCCATTTGTTAGAAAATATGAGAGTACTATTCTTAAGTCCCTACAGAGAGGTTTTACATAAACTAATCAGTGACATTTTTTAACATCCCTTCTATTTCTATATCGATGCATCCTGCGGGTACCGTAAATGCAGGCACATATATATATATATATATATATATATATATATATATATATATATATATATATATATATATATATATATATATATATAAATATATATATATATATATATATATATATATATATATATATATATATATATATATATATATATATATATATATATATATATATGTACACACACACATATATATATATATATATATATATATATATATATATATATATATATATATATATATATATACATATATATATATATATATATATATATATATATATATATATATATATATATATATATATATATATATATATATATATATATATATATATATATATATATATATATATATATATATATATATATACATATATATATATATATATATATATATATATATATATATATATATATATATATATATATATATGATGAAGCACAGTCGTTGGTAAAGCTAAAAAACTTCTGCTATCACACAAATTCGTATCATGTTCCTCTTATAGAGGAAAATTTGACAAGCCCAATAACTCTATACATGATTATTGAATAAAATTCCATATTAAGGAGTTTTGAGACATTGATATTCAACAAGGCAGCGTGGTGAAAGGATCGAGATTTTGATTGGTTTAGGTTTTTAGTCATTCTGTTTTCAATTTGTAGCTTATCGTACTTGCAAGGTTTTCAATTCAATAGAGGGCACAATTCGTAGAACGCCCACCTTTGGAAGCTAATGCGAGACGGTCGAAGCAGTATCTTAGATACGTTACAACTATGCGCAGAACGCTGCATTTTATTAGTCCATGATTAGCCTATCTAAAATCAAATGGAAAAAGAGAGGCACAGTATCTGTTAATGGAGGACGAAAATTTTTTCTTTCTTCAAAGCATGCTATTTCCTACTAGTTAACGACTCATCGTCAGAGAGAAGCTGTTACAAGGTGACGGAGTTTCGTTCCTCAGCTTCTCAAACTCAGGAGATTATTGGGTTTTACAAGCAAGCAGACAAATTCTTCTGAAAAGTATGATGAATTGGGATCATCGCAGTTCTCAAGCTATAAAAGAAAAAAAAATTCGACTCACCAGACTTCCATCATGGAAATTGGGTTCGTCTGGACTCCAAAACATTATGACTTCGCGTTCCCCTCGCTGCATTTCATTCTGTGAGGGCAACCCTTCTTGCTGTTTTATGAACTTGAATCGTAAACTATTAAAACACTGTTATTGGTGTCCTTTATTTGGTGGGTTTATTGTAGCGCTTAAATAGCCCCACCTTCAGGGCTTTATTCACTTAACACGAGCTAATCATGAAATATTTGATGTAGTAGACATTATGAAGGGATCTGTACTCGTAAACCACTTGATGTTGATGAGACGACGAGTACCATTTAAGGAGATCAAGGGCAGGGTTCCAATACAACATCTCCGTGCTGTCACATATCTCAGTGGGTGATTGTTGGCGGGAGCATAGAAGAGCTGCAATATATACACATCATACTGGGTAGGAAAAGTAAATCACTCATAGCACGATGGTCGTTACTTTACCGCATAGTTTACAGCTGGTTCTGTACACGTTAACATTTTATCGGGTACGAACGACATCGGTGCTTGAAAATATGAAAACTAAATTTTTTTTATTGGACTCCAAAAAACGGAAAACAGGAGGCCATTGTTATTCATGACAATACAAGGTCTTACGCTAAACATTTGCATACGAAATCCACACTCAGTTCAAGAATTTAGCTCGCAGTCACCAGCGACCCTCCCCGCCTCCCCTTCATACATGTCCGCCTGGTGATTCTTGACTATTGCCTGGAATTTCTGCCTTGTGAGTCCTGTTTGGTAATGCTTTGCTTGTTAATTGTACTTAAGGATTCCCAGCTTCTATGATGAACTAATGACTGGTTGCTAGGTGGTTTCAGGTGAGCAGTTTCGGGAGCTGTAACACACTCATTAGTGGCACGCGCGGTAAGAAATTCCTGGTCCGTGATTTTCTACACATCAACACGTCACTCACATCGTCTCGTGGGTAAGTTTTGTAAAATGACAGCTGAATGGCAAAACCATATATTTAATTTTTAATGACGTGCAAGACATGTAGTAAGCAAAGTGTGCCAGTAAATAAATTAGATAGACATCATGACGATTCTCATATCTCCGCTGCATCACACGTGAAAAAACAGTGTAAAAAAAAAGATACAAAGTATATAAAAATAGCTTCTATGAGACATATTGGACAAAAGTGATAAAAAGAAAAATGCTATCATACAGAGCGACTGACTCTCAGGTTTTTTACACTAAAGGAAAGGCAGGGAGAGGACGGTGGCGGTATACGTTTCCCGGGACTCAGCGACTCAGTTCACACAGCTGACAACTGATACGACTCGTCTCTTGTCTCTACCGACGTATCTAGAGCAAATTGACAGAGATAGGCTCATATATCTAGTAATTCTATAAGCTTTACATGATTCCGACATTCTTTGCTCCCTCTTCCTCCCCCTTCCAAAATAAAGGTTTTGTAATTGGTAGCTCTCATACATTCCTGCCATTCCACATTCCTCTCACATTTGCTTCCGTGTGTCTCTTCCTCCCTTACGCTGCGGAAGTTTGTCGTTTAAAAATCAATAGAGCCTGGGAAAGAGTTTACATATCCGAAAATTTAAGAAAATCTCTCTCTCTCTCTCTCCCTCTCTCTCTCTACTCTCTCTCTCACTCTCTCTCTCTCTCTCTCTCCAG
>JAXIVD010005652.1:0-27919 GCA_036785275.1 Cancer borealis
CTTACGAGCCCCAATGATGCCCTGATCATACATGTTATCAACAATTTCGTCTTCCGTCATATCCACAAAATCGCGATGGGAGGCAACCCCCCGACACGAGTTCATGGATACTGGGATCGAAGCTTCAATCTCAATATCATGCATGCGTCGTAGCTTCATTAGGGAACTGACTTGTTTGGAGTTGAATCTTTCTATTAACAGATCTCCGCTTGCAAGTTTTTTTTAACATTGGCAACAGTATCAATGTTTACATCAATTACTTTTTTTTATTATAAAGGAATTTACAGTAGATAGGCGGGTCTGGGTCTTGGATTTAAGTGTCACAAATGTTGCTTGGTCATAGGAGATGGGGCGTGTGGTTATTGGGGGTGGTTGGTCAGGACCCTCCCTCCCCTGAAGGGACAATGAGGTAACAAACTCAGTACATGGGTAGAGGGACACCTATATTTATTTAACTAACCTAGACCTGGGGTGCCGTCAAAATATGTTAAACACCCGAAGGTGAAAGACAACAGCAGGACCACGTGTACACAGTACCGTGTCTGGGCTCAGTCTGAACTAACCTCATTCCTTGGTCTTTCTACATAACCACCCCGCTCGTCTCGAACACAGCACTGTTCGGGACTTCAACTCCCCAACAAACACCCTTTTACTTCAAGAAAATAATGCCTATTTTCTTTCCCTAATGCCCAATTATTGACATACTCATCATCCAATGTATAAACACAGCTATACAGTACTAAACTTTCTATATAAAAGTACCGAAAAGTAACAAAATTCCCCTGTATTTTTTTTTCTTACTTACTAATGGCTTCAAGTAATGCTTGTGGTGATGCTCCTTTCTTAGTCAGGCAGCTTCTTTGTGTCTATTCATTCCACTGTTGTTATGTCTTTCCTTCCAATCATATCTTTCAAACAAGCAATATTAATCCTTAGGTACTTGTCATCCATTTTCTTTACAGATCTTAGTGCATCAACCAGTGATTTATTATCAACATAGCACTTGATGGGTATTTTTTTGGTAATACCGATATCTTCAAATAGTCTTCCAATGTAACACCCACTCTCAGCTGCCTCTAGAACAGCCATGGTTTCTGCTACCAATGCAGATTTGACAATCCTCCTTATTCGCCTGGATCTTCACATCACTGGACACCGATTTCCCTTGCTGTCTGCCAGAAACACTATCAATCCTCCCTGAGATCCACAGTCACTTAAGT
This sequence comes from Cancer borealis, assembly GCA_036785275.1. Taxonomy (NCBI): domain Eukaryota; kingdom Metazoa; phylum Arthropoda; class Malacostraca; order Decapoda; family Cancridae; genus Cancer; species Cancer borealis. Next base: position 1,221 of record JAXIVD010005652.1, read on the forward strand.
TTGCAAAGGATGCATCACTGTAACATTCAAAATGCAAGTCATCTGTTAACACTGGCAGAAATATTTCTATTTGATTTGTTTTTACCCTTTTAATGACTTTATTTGCATCCATCAGATCTCCAATGGTACATTTACCATATTGCATACTCAGTGAACAGACATCAAATGATATATCTGGTCTTGTCTGGGTGCTTATCCAGTTCAGCTGACCCACTACTGATCTGTACTGATGCGATTCTTGTTAATTCAAATATGTGTCTCTTCTCATTGGCTTTTTCTGGCTTATTTCAACTTGATTAAGAGATTTCATATAATTCTCCTGATCTATGGTAATTACAATAGGTGCCTGCTTTATGTTCATTCCCACATATTTGAATTGCCTTGAATCCGTAGCACCCATTAGGAACTGCTTTTTCAACTTGGACACAACATGTTCCTCAAATAATTCAGTGCCACCCCAACAAAAATCGTCGATATGTATGCATACTAATCCTTCTAACTGATCATTCTTTTCAAACATAAACATAGCAGGATCAAATTTTGACATTCTCAAGCCAAGTTTCAACAATTCTCCTTTTACAGTTTCATACCAAGCTCTGGCAGCATCGCTTAATCCATACACAGTCTTCTTTAATTTCCAGATCCTTCCATCAAAGAATTCAGGAGGTGGCTGTAGGTACACATGACGGTTAATCCTTTGTCCTTGTAGGAATGCCGCTTTTATATCTATTGTGTGACATGTCCATCCTTTCATTAACATAGTAATCAGGGCCATCCTCAAGGCGTCCTTACTGCATGTTGGGGATTCTGTTGCAATATTTCCTTTAAGCTCTTCCTCGAACCCTCGTGCTACTAGTCTTGCCTTAACAATATTGCCTTGTTTTGTTTGTTTTTCGGTCACTATCCATCTTACAGAAATAGTGGTTTGACCTTCCCATTCAACTTCTTCAAATACATCATTTGATTTCCAGTTTTCAATTTCTATCCTTTTGGCTTCCATAGACTCATTAGATATAGTGATCATAATTTCTTCTTCTTCTTCCATTTGCCTAATCTCACTCACATCTTTCCCGAAATCCATCCAGTTTTCTTGTCCATTTGTTTCATTACGATAGTTATAACAGTTTTTATATTTTCCTGATTCCTTGCCTGCTCTGCTTAAGATCTTAACGTTGATTTTCTCATTAGAATCTGATAGTGTCACTTCATACCTCTTCCCAATTCTAGGTCCACTTGCTTGTCCTTCACACTGCTGCATTTCACTATGGTCAACTTCAGCATTCTCAACATCATCTAGGCGTGTACCATCACCGTGTGCGTCATCCTCATACTCATCTTCACTGTAATCGCTGTAGTCGTTTTCTCTTAAAGACTTGGTTACCTCTTCTTTTCTGTTTTGTTGTGGTTCAGGTGTGTTCACTGGAACATCTATGTCATTGTTTGCAACAACACAATTCTTCAGTCTACACACATGACACCTCACCACTTGACCTCCATGTCGAAATAGATTAACTTTACCATCTTTACCAGACCACGCCATCTGTCCTTACCTTCACGCTTGTAGTACACATGACTTCCTAGCTCTACTTCCTCATTCATGGCACGGTTGTTATGTGCTAATGATCTTCTAATCCTTTCATTGGCATCAGATTTAACAAATTCTTCCCTAGATTTGTGCAAAGCTATCAAATTGTTAGCAACAATATGGGATGATGTCTCATTTTCGAGAGCTGGGAGTTTGTCCTCAGCAATATTGGGATAATTTGGGTTAAAACTAAACACCAGCTGGTTGGGAGAAGACCCATGATTATTATGTAGGGCGTTTATAGCGGCCACAGCCCAAGCCAATGCTGTTGCAATACCACAACGAGTCTCCTCCTGAATCTTCATCACATTGTTTTTAAGCACAGCATTTAGACGTTCGCACACCCCATTACTCCACGGACTTTCGGCAGCCGTGCACATTACTTCTATATTAAAATTCTCTGCCATATTCCTGAAGTTTTCATTATTAAATTCTCCTCCATTGTCCGTTAAGATCTTCTTTGGAGCACCAAATATTGATATCCAATATCGCATACCTGCATCTATAATGACACTTCCTACTTTAGATGTAATCACACATGCATTACAGTACCTTGTGGCTAAGTCAACCATCACAAGAAAATATTTATCTCCCCAAAATTTCAGATCCATGCCAATAACTTCATTAAAGTGTCTGGCTAATGGCACACTCACAACTGGCCTGGATGGAGTCTTCTTAATCTTGATACACGTCTCGCATGTCTCCTCAATCTTGCTAAGTTTCTCTTCCAAATTCATGTCTCTGATACCTGCCTCACGAATAAGTTTAAGTAACTTTGTCTTTGAGGGATGTGCAAATTGTTTATGCAATTTTATGGCTTTCTTTGAAGTTTCCTTTTCACCACAACTGTACAAAACATCTCTCATAAAGTTCTTGTCTTCCTCAAAGTTTTTGCACTTGTTTATTGGGATGGCATAGTGGCCTGTGCTTGTAATCCTCAAGGTTTTAATGTCACCTTTCATCCAAGTCACTTTGTCCTCAACCAGGTTCATGACCATACCCATGTTCTTCATAAATGCCTTACTCAACAATAAGGGTGTGTCTGAATCTACAATATCAGTATCAATATATACCTCTTCTTTATCAATATATCCAGGTATCCTGACTTTTCTGTAAGCTTTGACAGTCTTGCCATCACCAACTCTTAACACTTTGCTTGAATGATACTGTTTGACCTTTCTTTTGTCATCCACATCAAGCATGTCTTCATATTCCTTTAACCATTGTTCACCACACACATTAACATTGCATCCAGTATCCAAAACGGCACAACCAATTGTCTCTTTCCTTAAGTTTCTAGTTTTACACTGGTCACCCAAAAGAGTATCTAGTCACAATTCTTTGTTGTCGTCCTTAACTTTATTACAGTTTCTTACCCAATGATCTCTTGCTCCACACTCAAAGCAGCCATTATCATATCCACTTCTCCTCCAACTTCTCCTTGAATACCTTCCATACCTGTTGTATCTGTTGTTGCCACTTCTTCCATAACCTCTGCGGTTTGTGTAGTTAGTTGTCCACATAACGTCCGCCTGAATATCCCCTTCTGTTCCTCTGTCATGTACTTCTTCCATTCTTGATGTCACTTCTTTTAACTCTTTCTAAGGCTGTTCTTCTACTCCTCAGCATGTCTTGATCCATGTTTTTCATTAGGTATACAGGTTCCACTTTGATCTGATTCTGGACTTGGTTTAGGTCACTGTTTGTTCCTGCAGTTGACTCAAACATACGTTTCAAAGTGGCTCTTACCTCGGTAAATGATAATGGCTTTGTTGACGCCATTACTTGGTCCTTTTGTACATCTGTTAACCTACAGTTCTTGATTAGTCTAAATGCAAGTACTTCATCTGGCAGCACCATACCTTGTTCTTTCATCCTGAAATACTTCATGTCAAATTCTCTCATAAAATCACAAATAGGCACCCCATCAGTTCGAACACACTCCTCAAAGTCTTGATAGATCATATACTTTCTCCTCTCAGGTTCCTTAAGAAAAGCTTCGTCTAACTTTTTGATGAGAATTTCCAAGCCATTGTCTTTCTTTATATCATCAGTAGATACTTGATTTGCTTGACCCTTTAGGGTAAGATGTACTGCCAGGGCCTGCTTATTACTGCTCAAATCTGTAACCTCTTTCTACATTAACAAGTCTTCCCTCCATCGTTCATAGTTCTCCAAGTCACTTAACAAGGGAGGGTTCTTAATCACTGATGCCATAACGCAATAAACATCTGGCCACGGACCTTTAACTACCGTTCATCAACTCGGACGCACACAACTACGCTCTGCTACCAAAATTGATAGTTATACAAGCAGCTTGAGTGTTATTGTAAAATAATCACATTTACATTGCAGTCTTCACTGTTTGTCCAATGATCCTCATACACTGAATGCTCCACACTTGACACATGACACAAACAACAGCTAAACAACAACACCAACAACACTTACAATGGCGACAACAACCAGACAAGCACCACTACCATTCCATCACACCTGCACCAGTCACTGACAATCCCTCTTGAACCACAGCGGTGGAGTCCCAACTATAACCACCTCATACCATCAGACTGCTCCCCACAGTTGTGCCTTCATAGCCAGACCTCCCGTGTTCACGCCACCGCCATTGTTTCCCAACTAACCTCATTCCTTGGTCTCCCTACATAACCACCCCGCTCGTCTCGAACACAGCACTGTTCGGGACTTCAACTCCCCAACAAACACCTTTTTATTTCAAGAAAAAAATGACTATTTTCTTTCCCTAATGCCCAATTATTGACATACTCGTCATCCACTGTATAAACACAGCTATACAGTACTAAAGTTTGCACATAAAAGTACCCAAAAGTAACACCAGCATCCAACAGAACCCATCACGATATCCCCGGTTGCAGAGTAGATACAGCCACTCAAGTACAGATAAAACTAAAGGATAAATAAAAGGAGTAGAGAAGTTCAGCGCAGAAAGTACGCTACGAGAATCACTAAAAATAACAAAAGAGTTGACTGGAAGTGTAAAAATAGTTCTTAAACCGAGCACTATCGCCGACAGCTCAACAATGAAAACAGAAGCGCCGGCCGGAAGACTACTCCCCCGACAGAAAGAGGGAAACACAACACCAAATACAACGCCAGTATCAGACTTAGAACCATCAGTAAAAACAGAAACGGAGTGTGAATGAGAAGAACAGTACTCTAAAAACAACGGACGGGACGCATATGCCGGCAAATCCTTCTTACCCTCGAAAACAGGGGCACACACGGACACATCGGAAAACTGCCAATACCAAACCTTAGGCAACCGATAAGGGCAGACGGGAGCAGAAGGAACCGACAACGCTGACAAGACAGAGGCAGTCCGAAACCCAAAAGGTTTGGGAGACTAGGGCGGATAGCATATGCAGGCGAACGGGAATCCCGCAAGATTGACCTGCAGGGAACTGACTCAGGAAGGCGTTGGGTCCGGAACCAACACCGAAGCAACGAGGATTGGCGACGCAAATCCAGAGGCAGGACGCCAGCATCCACAAGGAGACTAGGGATCGGGAAAGACCTAAAAGCACCTGTAGCCAAGTGGATCCCATCATGATAGACAGAATCCATTACTTGGTCCTTTTGTACATCTGTTAACCTACAGTTCTTGATTAGTCTAAATGCAAGTACTTCATCTGGCAGCACCATACCTTGTTCTTTCATCCTGAAATACTTCATGTCAAATTCTCTCATAAAATCACAAATAGGCACCCCATCAGTTCGAACACACTCCTCAAAGTCTTGATAGATCATATACTTTCTCCTCTCAGGTTCCTTAAGAAAAGCTTCGTCTAACTTTTTGATGAGAATTTCCAAGCCATTGTCTTTCTTTATATCATCAGTAGATACTTGATTTGCTTGACCCTTTAGGGTAAGATGTACTGCCAGGGCCTGCTTATTACTGCTCAAATCTGTAACCTCTTTCTACATTAACAAGTCTTCCCTCCATCGTTCATAGTTCTCCAAGTCACTTAACAAGGGAGGGTTCTTAATCACTGATGCCATAACGCAATAAACACCTGGCCACGGACCTTTAACTACCGTTCATCAACTCGGACGCACACAACTACGCTCTGCTACCAAAATTGATAGTTATACAAGCAGCTTGAGTGTTATTGTAAAATAATCACATTTACATTGCAGTCTTCACTGTTTGTCCAATGATCCTCATACACTGAATGCTCCACACTTGACACATGACACAAACAACAGCTAAACAACAACACCAACAACACTTACAATGGCGACAACAACCAGACAAGCACCACTACCATTCCATCACACCTGCACCAGTCACTGACAATCCCTCTTGAACCACAGCGGTGGAGTCCCAACTATAACCACCTCATACCATCAGACTGCTCCCCACAGTTGTGCCTTCATAGCCAGACCTCCCGTGTTCACGCCACCGCCATTGTTTCCCAACTAACCTCATTCCTTGGTCTCCCTACATAACCACCCCGCTCGTCTCGAACACAGCACTGTTCGGGACTTCAACTCCCCAACAAACACCTTTTTATTTCAAGAAAAAAATGACTATTTTCTTTCCCTAATGCCCAATTATTGACATACTCGTCATCCACTGTATAAACACAGCTATACAGTACTAAAGTTTGCACATAAAAGTACCCAAAAGTAACACCAGCATCCAACAGAACCCATCACGATATCCCCGGTTGCAGAGTAGATACAGCCACTCAAGTACAGATAAAACTAAAGGATAAATAAAAGGAGTAGAGAAGTTCAGCGCAGAAAGTACGCTACGAGAATCACTAAAAATAACAAAAGAGTTGACTGGAAGTGTAAAAATAGTTCTTAAACCGAGCACTATCGCCGACAGCTCAACAATGAAAACAGAAGCGCCGGCCGGAAGACTACTCCCCCGACAGAAAGAGGGAAACACAACACCAAATACAACGCCAGTATCAGACTTAGAACCATCAGTAAAAACAGAAACGGAGTGTGAATGAGAAGAACAGTACTCTAAAAACAACGGACGGGACGCATATGCCGGCAAATCCTTCTTACCCTCGAAAACAGGGGCACACACGGACACATCGGAAAACTGCCAATACCAAACCTTAGGCAACCGATAAGGGCAGACGGGAGCAGAAGGAACCGACAACGCTGACAAGACAGAGGCAGCCCGAAACCCAAAAGGTTTGGGAGACTAGGGCGGATAGCATATGCAGGCGAACGGGAATCCCGCAAGATTGACCTGCAGGGAACTGACTCAGGAAGGCGTTGGGTCCGGAACCAACACCGAAGCAACGAGGATTGGCGACGCAAATCCAGAGGCAGGACGCCAGCATCCACAAGGAGACTAGGGATCGGGAAAGACCTAAAAGCACCTGTAGCCAAGTGGATCCCATCATGATAGACAGAATCCAACACACGTAGGCGGTCCTCCGTGGCAGACGAGTAGACCTCACAGCCATACTCCAACTTGGGAAGGATGAGTGTCTTGTGGAGGAGGAGGAGAGTGTCCCTATCCGCACCCCAAGAAGTATGTCATACGCCTTTTCTAAGTCAAAGAACACTGTTACGTGGTGGTGATTTTTTGCAAATGCCGCGCAAATAGACGAGTCCAAAGATAAAAGAGCATCAGTGGTTGATCGCACATTTCGAAAACCGTACTTCACCAGGGTCAAGAAATTCCCGCTCTCCAGGTTCCACATCAGCCGCACGTTTACCATCTTCTCAAGCACCATGCAGATGCATGAAGTCAAAGAAATAGGACGGCAGTTAGTTACTTGTAAATGATCCTTTCCAGGCTTCGGGATGGGAAGGACTACGGCCACACTTCAAGCAGAAGGAAAATCACCGGTACGCCAAATAAAATTATAAAGACCCAATAAAAAATTAAAAGCAATGTCAGACATGTGTCGCAAGAAAACATAAGGGATGTCATCGGGACCTGGAGGCGAATCACAGTACTGGGATAAAACCGTCATTAGTTCGCCGGTAGAAAACGGGACATTATAGGACTCCCCGCCAGGGCAGGCAAAGTCCACGTCCACACCCTCCAAACCCTGGCGATGCCGAGCCCCTGGTGCAGTAGGATCCCCCCAAGAGACACTAGAGAAGTGGCCGGCAAACAGGTCAGCAACAGTTTTAGGATCTGCCACCTTCTCCCCAGCATGGGACAGGACCGGAGGAGGGGGATAAAACTTTCCAGAGATCTTACGTACTTTCTTAAAGACTGCTGTGAGAGGAGTTCGAAAGTTGATGGAAAATAGATAAGCCGTCTAAGAATGTCGCTGAGCCTCCTTTGAAATGCGTCGCGCTCGAGCACGGGCTCGCCAAAAAGCCTCCAAGCACAGAGGATCTCCACGGTGGCGGCAAAGTCTCGAAAAAGCAGACCGTTTTTCTTTCACAGCAGCAGTGCATTCTGCATTCCACCAGTGAACGGGACGCTTGGGAAACCGGCCAGATGTCTTGGGGACGGACTGAATGGCTGCAGAGTCCAAAACATGTGTGAAGTAGGCAGCGGCATCGTTACAAGTACCAAAATCAGCCAACGGACGAACAGAAGAGGTAAGATCCATAAAACACTGCCAATCCGACCGATCTAAGCGCCAGCGAGGAAGACGCAATCGCGGTTCAGAATCCACAGATTCTAATAAAATCTGAAAGTGGTCACTACCGTACAAATCTGGTTGGACCCGCCAGGTAAAATCAAGAAGAGAATTAGAAGTACAAACGGAAAGATCAATAAAAGTAAAAGTTCCCGTCTGAATATGAAAGTGTGTTGCCTCACCAGTGTTTAAAAGTTCCAAACCCTCATCCTCAATAAAAAAGAAGCAATTAAAATCCCACGAGGGTTGGAAGCACCACCATCCCACAAAGGGTGGCGACCGTTATAATCCTCCAACAAGAGGAAAGGAGAGGGAAGAACACGCGCTAGGCCGTCAAGATCTGGCCTTAGGACAGTAACACCGGGAGGGAGATAAAGGCTACATAATGTATAAAATCTGCCAAGGAAATCCTTGACTGCAACAGCCTGCAGCGGGGTGTGAAGCTGCTGGGGAACAAAAGGGACATCAGAGCGAACGAAGATAGCGGTGCCACCGTGGTAGCCCTGACAAGGAATAGGGGTACTGAAGAAGGCACGATACTCGGGAGGACTTGAGTGACTGAAGTCCCCGAGCATCGTCTCCTGTAAACAAAGACAGTGTATTATGATTATCATCATAATAGTTGTTGTATTTATGTATGGTATTCAAACTTTACATTTATTATAATGTTGGCAATTTTGAAAGTTGAAGGTGGAGGAGTGCACCCCTTTGATTGGTTAAATTGATGCACAAGTGCGGGTTGTGTTATAGTGAAGTATTTGGTATTAGGATGTGTTATAGAGGGATTGTAGATTGTAGTGAGATGGAAATTGGAATAAATATTAAATTGATAAATTGTGTACCCAGGATGTAGAATTTATTAAGGAGTACAGAGAAAATCACATTTGGTATCCGTTGGGAAACACGGATATATGCTGCGCACGAAGATAGACTTGTGGCAGGAGAGAGCTGTATACAGTCAGACAGCAGCCACAGTGATGAGAGGGAGAGAGAGTCATGAGCCCAATAATTGTAAGTACATAGTCAACTTGGAGGTTTATTATGTATAAATGATCACCAGTGCTTGTATAGATTTGTGAGAGCTGTATCAATTATGTGTTATTGATATAGAAACCTGTTGATGGGAATTTTAATAAGGAAACTGGTATTGAATAAGTGTAAATTTTGCAGCATGAGAGATAGAGGCAATACTGTACGAAACCGGCTGCAGAGTGTGCCATGGTTGGGAATGGGCGGTCATATTGTAAGTTACTTGATAATTTATTTTTATATACCAGTGATATATTAGATATATTATATGAAATTAATGATGTATGTGTACTGTACAATAATTATTTCATGATGTACCTGTGTGTAGCATTGGTAGGTGTGTGAATTGTAAGGATTTTGAGATCATTCATTTGAATGACTGTTCTTAGGTGAATGAAAAGGTTATTTATATTGGTGTTGCATTTCAGGCTGAATCAATTAATAAAGATACAGCAAGGCAGCCCCAATCCCTTCATTATCCTCCACTACAGACAGGCAGGAGAAAACCTGGAAATAAAAAACTCGGAGTTTCTCCCAAGATGCCCGGAGACCTCTACAATTCCATTGGAGGATCCGGAAAACTATTACTTAGAGTTTCGTGGCAGGCGATTCCTGTGAGGGACACCCCTTTACCCTTTACTTTACCGATCTGACTGGGAACGGTAATACGGTGAGTACTGGAAAGGCCAGAAGCCCCTTCAAGAGGGGTAACCGGGATACGAGGAGAAGAGTCGGACTGAAGGGTCGTGGCTTTTGAACGGGAATCCACCTTGGCAGGGTTATCCGTGCTACCCACACACTCCGCACCACCAGAGTCAAAATGCCCCTGTGAGATGGAACTAACAGGAGGACGGTCACGGCTCACAGAAGTCACGGAATCTTGGGACGCAGAACGACCCAATTGACGAGGCAATGCGCCTTCGACCAACGGCGTATCTTGGGAAACATCCATATCAGCCGCTGCATGAATATCAGCAACAACACGATTAAAGGATGAAGACCGCTCCAAAGAACGGACAGAATCGACCGCAGAAGTTGTCGAGGCTCCGTCAGCAGTCCTCACACGACTGGAAGGACCGATAGAAACTTTAGACGGGGGCACATTCAACAGGTTAACCAAATCCGTGGAGCTGTGGTGGCGTTTACTAGCAGCCCTGTTGAATCTCTCGCGCCCCGGACCCCGAGACGCTTGAACAGGTGGGGCAGGGTGCGATCCTGTCCTAGCGGAAGAAGACACAACGCAAACCGCAGGGACTTAGTCACCAGTCTCGTTGAGGACAGAAAACTGGTTGCGGAGAGGAACCAGAGAGGAGAGAAACTTCAGAATTAGAAGCACGGACAGCGGACTGGGACGATAAGCGAGGGCCCAAAGAAGAGGCGTAAAACATAGCTTCACCGCTCTTCCCTTGACTGATTCACATCATGACCTCACACCCACAGGAAGAATGAAGCGGCCCACCATTGCCCAAGTGAATGAGTGGGTGAAGAAATCTTGGGATGACGTTAGGCCTGAAATCATTGTGAAGTCTTTTAAGAAGTGTGGCATTAGCAATGCCCTTGATGGCACAGAAGATGATGCGTTATTTGAAGTCAGTGATTCCAGTAGTAGGTACGAAGATGATGAAAATTTTTTGGTTATGAAGATGATGAAGACTTTTCTGGTTATGAAGATGATTAAATTGTTTCCCCATTTTTCTTACTGTATTTTGGTTTATGTTCAAGTGTAGTGGCAAATTGCTTTTATAAAATGGATTCTGCTTAATTTCTTGCTTTATGAACTGCTGGCTTAATTTTAGTTTTCAAAGTCTTATTACTATTGTGATTTCTTTGTTTTGTATGTTTGTACTACCAGCTTGCTTTTAGGCTATACAGCAATATTTTCTGCTATAGCTAAGGTGTCTTTGCAATGTTTTCTGCTTTAGTTATTTTGTTTTTTTGGTTTCATTTGCAATGTTTTACAATTACAATACTATTGAGATATTTTGCTTATGCATATTGCTTGTCTGTACTGCCAACTTGCTTTTATACAGCAATGTTTTCTGCTTGTGTAATGTGCTGCTAGATTGTTTTCAACAATATATGCTTAAATACACAAAAAACTTTATTTTTCCTGAATCTGACCTGCTGAAATGGGGGTGCCTCTTATATGCCCGTGCGTCCTTTATGCCCTCAAATACGGTACTTGTGTTATATCCTATGACAACAAAACGGAGACCTACCAAAGCCTCCTATATCATAAATTCCACTAAACTAAGAAAAAAAAAATAATAAGAGTTGCCATTTTACAGAGAGAAATTAAATGAAAAAAACTAAAAACAAGACCAGTTAACATGCAAATACCATGGTTTGTTTGCTTCGTTCGTCCTCTTCTTTGGGTCCAGAGCGAGAACTTTTTTTTTAACTCAGCTTGGGAGTCTAACAAGCAAGGCAAGTGAGTGGCAGAGGAGGCATCACTGCAGGAAAGAGATGAGAGAAGAAGCACAAAATCACGTTATAAGTGCCACTCTTCTGTCTGAATCTCATGAACTTGAAATTGACTGAAGTGCTTCTTGAGTGAAAAAATAAAAAGAAAGAAATAGAAACTACACATTTTGCGTCTCCAACATTATCTGAGACCGTCATGTTACTATTTATATCATGTTTTACTTCCATACATTACGAGATGTAAAAAGTTATGTTAATCAAATCAATCAGTTATTCCCAGTAGTTACGTTCACCTGCACGCGCCGCCAATCACGAACAACGAAGAAAAAAAAGGAAAAGGAAACGACACGTGGAATCCTAAGCCAAAAGAACATATTCAATCCTTCACTTCCTAAAAAATGATTTAGAAAGCAAAGCGAACAGGAAAATACTTAGGATGAAGAGTATAATTGATATAAAGTAAAGAGAAGAAGACATTGGAATAGAGAGATACTAGATATGCTGATAGAAGGGAAAAGTAGACGAGTTATCAATAGTTATGTTTACAGAGGAGGAGTAAGAGGAGGAGGGACAAAAGGAGGAGGAGGAGTACAAGGGAGTACAAAGGAAGAACAGACAACAACAGTCCTACTACTATACTATCTACTTGGTCCCCTCGTAGTTTACGTTTGGATAAACACATACATATATATCAAACAGATAAGCAAATACATAAATAAATAAATAAATAAATAATATACACGAATTAATAAACTGATAAATAAAAAGGGAAGTCATACACCATCTTATTTCCACGTCAACACTCAAACAACTTTCCTTGCAGGAGTGTGACTGCCAATATATTACAAGACTCAGACCACATTTAAGAAAGCACACCTGCACCGCTATAAGATATAATATTATCATACATTCCTTCCTCCTGCCGCCGCTGCCAAGACTGCGCTGCTAAATTCATGACGCAGAAGGGAGAGGAAAGAGGTCAAGAGGGAAGCCAAGCATAATATGACTAAGTAATGCAATATTTTCAGGCTCTGAGAGTGGATGTTGTCTGGGACCAGTACTTCGATAACAGCCTCAAGTCACAGACAAGAGAGCAACGTGTCACTGGTCCTATTTAGCGCAGACGAGTTGGGGCGTCTAGCCCAACACCAAAGAACTGGCAGCAGTTCCTTCCCTTGGCCAATAACAAAACAGACCTGTTTACATTCCTGAACAAGGAACTGCTGGAAAATGCATCAGGAGACCAGACTTTCATTGTTACTGATGGTGCCAATGTGCTATGCTTACCTACACGAGACACCAGCAACATTGCTCCCTGCAACCATGAGGATCATGGTGCATGTCAGTGATGCTGTTATTCAGGGCTTCCACAATATCCTTGTTCGAACTGTGGACACTGACGTGGTAGTATTGGCAGTGGCAGTCGTACAGCAGCTGGCTCAGAGACAGCAGATAGCACTCTGGATTGCCTTTGGTTGTGGAAAGGACTTTAGGTACATCCCAGCTCATGAAATATGTGCTTCACTTGGCACAGAAAGATCCTTGGCACTGCCTGTGTTCCATGCTTATACAGGTTGTGATACCGTGTCCCATCTGGTCCAGGTGGGAAAGAAGACTCCATGGAAAGTATGGGAGGCACACGATGAATTTACTGCGACATTCTATGAGCTGCACAATGCACCTGAACAAATTGGTGAAGCGACTGAGGCTTCTCTGGAGTACTTCACCATTCGACTCTATGACAGGACAGCAACTTCTCGTTCCATCAATGAAGTCAGAAAGAATCTGTTCATCTACAAAGGACGTCAGATATCATGTCAACCTCCAACCAAGGCTGCTCTACAGCAACACATGAAGAGGGCAATACTACAAGGTGGGCACCACTGGGGCAGTAGTAGCAAATGTGCCAAAGTGGGGGTATTGCGGGGGGGTAAAGTGGGGGGTAACCAAAGTGGGGGGGTAAAGTGGGGGTAACCAAAGTGGGGGGGTAAAGTGGGGGTAACCAAAGTGGGGGGGTAAAGTGGGGGTAACCAAAGTGGGGGGGTAAAGTGGGGGTAACCAAAGTGGGGGGGGTAAAGTGGGGGGTAACCAAAGTGGGGGGGGGTAAAGTGGGGGGTAACCAAAGTGGGGGGGTAAAGTGGGGGGTAACCAAAGTGGGGGTTAAAGTGGGGGGGTAACCAAAGTGGGGGGATAAAGTGTGGCTTACCAAAGTGGGGGTAAAATGGTGGTCACCATAGTAGGGGGGTGAGGGTTGTGCTCTCTCTTTCTCTCTCTCTCTCTCTCTCTCAGCTGCCTCCTTCCCCTTCTCGACACACCGTCCTCCTCCTCCTCCTCCTCCTCCTCCTCCTCCTCTCCCATCTGATCTTGGGGTTTGATTAATGGCCCTTGGGGTGTCCCTCGTGTTGATCTTGTATCGCTAATGTCCTTGGGGAATTTTGGGATGTATAAAGACGAACGCCCCTGATATAGACACACACACACACACACACACACACACACACACACACACACACACACACACACACACACACACACACACACACCTGTTTCCCGCCCATCTGATCTTGATGTTTGATTAATGGACCTTGGGAGGTCCGGTCTTCGTTGTGACCAGGTATCGCTAATGTCCTTGGGGAATTGGCCTATAAAGACGAACGCGTTGATATAGCCCTTTTTAACGAGACTTGGGTGGCCCCGCCCATATTGACCTAGTATCGCTAACGATCTATCGGGGATTCCAATTGTTTTCAAGGTGTGTGTGTGTGTGTGTGTGTGTGTGTGTGTGTGTGTGTGTGTGTGTGTGTGTGAGAGAGAGAGAGAGAGAAATTTATTATTCTATTTCATCTCTTCCTTCCTGTTTTTCATTACCGTTCTTATGATGTGTGTGTTTTGTGTGTGTGTGTGTGTATGTGTATGTGCGTGTGTGTGTGTGTCCTGTGCACGCACACATTGTGATATATAAGCATCGTGCTTTAACAATTACCATCATTCATAGAATGCCCGCTATGGCAGAGACTTATTCAGAGAATCTTCTTGATATTTTCCAACACCCGGCACGTATAATAGTTGCAGGATATAGCAACTCTGGAAAATCGGAACCTGTGCGGAGGCTTATAGTGAAGTACCATGAGAAGTTCAAAAAGATTGTTATATGTGGCTTAACGTCTCATCCACTTCAAAGAAACAAAGAAATAGGGTCTAAAGTTATGGTGTCATCTGAAATAATTGATCCAATTGCTAACGAGGATACTTTTGATGAGAGAGGAACATTGTATGTGCTTGATGATATTTTCATTGATGCTGTAAAGAACAAAACTGTGGTTGATGCATTTACCCGTGGACGGCACAACAAAATTTCGTGTGTGTTTGTCACTCAAAATTTATATATGGGGGGAAAGCATGCAAGGAATATTAGCCTGAACTGTTCTCATTTTCTCTTGTTAAGACAACGCGATTTATCTCAAATTCACTGTCTGGGTAGACAAATATTTGGAAAAGAGAAGGCAAACCAATTTGTAGATATATATAAATATGCTGTATATTCTCGGTCTTATGGATATCTTCTTGTTGATTTGGGTATAAATACCCCCGAATCCCTGCAATTTCGCTCAAACATTGTCGGAGAACAATGGTGAACGTGTATTCCAATGGTGAACTCAGAGAAGAAGGATCTCTTACATGTGCTCTACTCCCAACATGACGAGCCCTATGGTTTAAGCTCTCGGGAGAAATTATGGGAGAAAGCAAAAAGTATAAACCCAACAATAACACAGGATGATGTATTCAACTTTCTGAGAACCAATAAAACATATACTCTGCATAAGCTACAGAATAAAAAATTTCCCCGGCAAAAGATAATAGCCTCAAAACCAAAAGTAATCATGGCCGCAGATTTAGCAGACGTAAGACATATAAAAAAGGAAAATAATAGCATTGGCTACTTGTTGGTATGCATAGACGTGTTTTCTAGATATATGCAAGTTGTCCCATGTCGGAATAAAGACGCAAATACGATGCTCGGGGCCATTAAAAAAGTGGTGGAAAATAAAGATTCTGAAGGCTTACGAAGATTAAACACAGACCTTGGTAGCGGGTATACGTTAGATGAAATTGTTAGTTTAAAACTGTCCTTCGCTCTTATAATGCTTCACAGTAGGATCGGAGAATATGTGCCTTATCCTAAGGGTGTTCCCGGGAAAACACAAGTTCTTAATCCTTCAGGGCCCACGGACTGCGTTTTCCAGGTCCTAGCAGCCTATCGTTGTCTAAAGTCAGGAAATGTAGTTCCAAGCGGTAGACAGCGGGAGGATGCCTGGGTGACAGCTATTAATACCGGTGACATTCAGAGCCCGGTGTCTTGGGAAGACCTAGGACAGCTTGAAAGATTAAATGAAATGTGTATTCGCGTTTACAGCCTAGATCGCATTAAAGGCAAAAAAGGTGAACTAACACTAGTTAGAAAGGGACTCAAAGATAAAGAAGTAGTTCATTGCCTGTTGCTGGGGAATAGGCATCTAGCACTTATCCCAAACTTTCACAGCTACATGAATGTGTTTACCCATCAACGTCGTGTGAAAAAAATTTACTGTGACATATGCATGTGCGCGTTTGAGAACAAGACAGCGCTTGACGAACATAAGATGATTTGCCCAGTGGGAGTAACAAGACTAAAATTCCCACCCGCGGGGTCAAAAGTGAAATTTCAAAATCATGCAAAAGCATATGAGACATCATATTTGTGTTTCTACGACTTCGAAAGTATTCTAGTTGAGCCTTCTTCAAATGTGTCTACATGCGTAAAGCGTCAGCACTTTGCCATAGCGTATGCTTACATTGTAGTGAATAGAAACTTAGAAACAGTAAAAAGCGGATCCTATTGCGGAAGAGATTGTGTGAATCATTTTATTCAAACAATGCAGTGTACTTGGAAAAAATTAAAGTTTTCCTCC
This sequence comes from Cancer borealis, assembly GCA_036785275.1. Lineage (NCBI taxonomy): Eukaryota > Metazoa > Arthropoda > Malacostraca > Decapoda > Cancridae > Cancer > Cancer borealis. The sequence goes on from JAXIVD010005652.1 coordinate 17,819, forward strand.
GGGTATAATAAGATCCATATGACCGCTGAGGATGTGGCACGTCACAATGAACAAACTCACTGTCTTCTTTGTAAACAGGAGTGTTTAAAAGGCAAATTAGTTAAACACCACGACCATGAAAAATCAGGAAACAATTACATTGGAGGTTATTGTAATAGATGCAACCTTCAAATGAAAAATCACAAAATGCAGCTCACTCTCATTGCACATAACTCTAATTATGATTTAGCGCTAATCCTGCATGAATTAACTCTACCCGACTTGAAAATCAAACTAAGACCAAAGCAATCGGTTCAAAAATATCATGAGGTTCTTATAAATGACTTGAGATTGATTGACTCTCATGCATTTATACCTGGTTCACTTGGGGATTTAGCGAACCAATTCATCGCCAATGGGAGCGAGCCCATTTACACACAGCAGATGTTGAAAGATGTGCCAGCCCCCGCTTTACCGTTACTGATCAAGGGAAAGCAGGTAATGTGCTACGACTATCTCAATTCGCTGGAACGACTTTCTGAAACACGTCTTCCGCCCCGCGAAGAATTTTTCAATTCGCTTCATGGAACAGAACTTTCCGAAAGCGAGTATCAACACGCGGAAAAGGTTTGGAAAGTAGCTGGGTGTCAGAACCTCAAGGACTATTTGTTACTATATGTTAAAGTAGATGTTGGTCTCCTGTGCGATGTGTTCCTAGAATGGCGGGGGGTCTTGAAAACTCAATGGGGACTGGATATTGCGAATTATGTTAGCCTGCCCGGATTTGCCTATGACTCGTTTCTGTTAAAAACACAAAAAAAATTGGAAGTACTTAGTAGCCCCGATATATATCATTGTATTCAAAATAATGTGAGAGGGGGATACACAAGCGTTGTGCGTCGTTTTGCACGTGGTAATAACATCTACACGAATCCCGAGTTTGATGCAAAACATGAAAGAAGCACATACCTTTCATATCTTGACTTCAACAGTCTTTATCCTACTGTAATGCAAGAAAAGCTGCCATGTGGGGATATGAGAAAATTAGATGATACTGAAATGCAATCATTTCTGCACAAGGGCCTGGTCAATCAATCAACCGAAGGTGATTTTGGATATCTAATTATGTGTGATACGGAGGCTGTCGCGCGTGAAGTCATTGAGAAAACAGATGACCTTCCACTGATCATCAGAAAGCATAACATCACCAAAAAAGTGATATCACCCCAAACACGTGCATGGTATGAAGAAGAAAACCGTCCTGTGCCGAGTAACAACTTTAAGCTCATAGGGACACATGCTGCTCAGGAAAAAATGCTTTTTGCTCTGCCTCTCCTGAAGCTACTTATTCAACTAGGTCTGGTTGTTAAAAAGGTGCATGCTGTATATACCTTTAAACAAGAACGCTTTCTTGCAGAATTCATTCAGAATAATATAGAAGCACGCAAAACAGCTACTTGCCCCATCAAGAAAAATGCAATCAAGTGCATTTCAAACAGTATTTTTGGTCGATTCCTGATGAACGCAGCCAAATATAACCAAGAAGTTGATATTGTCACCAATCACAACAAATTTTTGAAGCTGGCCCGCAGTCCATACTATAAACGTGCTATGTCCCTCAATGACGACTATGTAGCCGTGGTTCGCCATAAGAAATATTCAAATGTGAATCACCCAAACTACATTGGCTACTATATCCTAGAGCTGTCCAAACTGCGGCTGTATGATTTTTATTACAATGTCATGAAAGCACATTACGGGGATCGAGTAAAACTTGTATATTGTGACACCGACTCCCTTATCACAGAAATTGAAACTCCTGATCTATTAACAGAGTACTCACAGGAGCCCCTCAAAAACTATTTAGACACGAGTAACTTTAGCCCCTCGCATCCCTTGTACACCACAAAAAACAAGGGAAAACTCGGGCTATTAAAATCTGAAGTTGGGGAAAGAGTCATCGCTGAATTTGTAGGTGTAAGACCAAAGTGCTATTCCATTGTCCTGGCAGACAATGATCGTGTAAGTTCGGCTAAGGGTGTTCCAAAGTCCATAAAGAAGAAAATTACCCATCAGCAATACAAAGACGCCCTATTCCAGAAGGAAACATATGTCTTTGACTATCAGGGATTCACAGTGCGCAATAGTCGAATGAGTACAGTAAAATATCCGAAGAGAGGGATATCTATAGTTGAGGACAAAAGATACTACATTAGCGCCTTGGAGTCACGATCTTACGGTCATCCTGATAATTCTGTTGGGCTAGAGGAGGGGGAGGAAGCACAGATCATGACACTGTCCCCCCAAGAAAGCGATGGAGGGGATGTAACAGAAGTGAGTCTGCCCAGTGCAATGGATGGACAACATGACAGTGCAATGGAAGAAGAAACATATGAGCTATGGGGAGAAAGGGATGTGTTGGCTGAGCGATATTTCCCATCGAAAACACGGGTGGGCGATGACATGTTAATGTCAGCCACAGAAGAGGAAGAAATAAATCAAATGCTTGCATCAATCCCTCTTGATTACACGTTAGAAGACGAGTCAATCTCGGAATAAATTGTTGTATATATGATGTGGACTGGTGTGTGCATGGTGTTTAGTCTGTAAGCATTTGCCTGTTATTTTAAATATATGTAAATATATGTTGTATATAGGTCTACTGTTGGAGTTTGTGGTATTATAATATTTTTAAAATACACATGAAGAACATGTACTTCCAATAAAACACTGAGTTTGATTGTTTTTTCATGACCCATATAAAAAACAGATGAAAAAAAACACAATATATGTCTTTAAATTTATTCGACTGGAATTTACATGTGGATGAAATGCTTTTGGCTCGCATATAAAATGCTGGCGGAGAATATAACCATGTGGTGACAGGATAGCACGCGGGCGGGCGGGCGGGCGGGCGGGCGGGCGGCGCTGCGTCGACAACATGCGAGGACATGATGCGCGGCGGGGCCGGCAGCATGCGAGGACACGACGCGACGAGATCATGCGCGGCATTACCCTGGGCTATATATATATATAAATGCATTTCGGTTGCAAAGCACGCGGAGCGATGTATGTGGGGCTTATGCCATGTACTTTGCATACAATGTTTCTCACTTGGGTGCCAGAGAAACTCTTGAAAAAATATGTATGGAGTTTTCCAAGACCGAATATTCGAAGAACGACGAACACGTGATGGGATTTGCTTACAGCAAGTTTTTAATGCCTGTATGCCATCAAACATTTAACACGTGTCCATAAAAAGTAAGTATAGTATATTACTTTGTCTTGTATTGAAGTATATTACATTCCTTTATCGGAAAGAGTTTGTATAACATGCTTAAATCGGAACTGACCCCCCCCCCCCCCACACAGGACCTCACCACTGCTGCCCCGAGCTGCCAGCCACCGCCGCGCATGATCTCGTCGCGTCGTGTCCTCGCATGCGAGGACACGACGCGACGAGATCATGCGCGGCGGTGGCTGGCAGCTCGGGGCAGCAGTGGTGAGGTCCTGTGTGTGGGGGGGGGGGGGGGGGGTCAGTTCCGATTTAAGCATGTTATACAAACTCTTTCCGATAAAGGAATGTAATATACTTCAATACAAGACAAAGTAATATACTATACTTACTTTTTATGGACACGTGTTAAATGTTTGATGGCATACAGGCATTAAAAACTTGCTGTAAGCAAATCCCATCACGTGTTCGTCGTTCTTCGAATATTCGGTCTTGGAAAACTCCATACATATTTTTTCAAGAGTTTCTCTGGCACCCAAGTGAGAAACATTGTATGCAAAGTACATGGCATAAGCCCCACATACATCGCTCCGCGTGCTTTGCAACCGAAATGCATTTATATATATATATAGCCCAGGGTAATGCCGCGCATGATCTCGTCGCGTCGTGTCCTCGCATGCTGCCGGCCCCGCCGCGCATCATGTCCTCGCATGTTGTCGACGCAGCGCCGCCCGCCCGCCCGCCCGCCCGCCCGCCCGCGTGCTATCCTGTCACCACATGGTTATATTCTCCGCCAGCATTTTATATGCGAGCCAAAAGCATTTCATCCACATGTAAATTCCAGTCGAATAAATTTAAAGACATATATTGTGTTTTTTTTCATCTGTTTTTTATATGGGTCATGAAAAAACAATCAAACTCAGTGTTTTATTGGAAGTACATGTTCTTCATGTGTATTTTAAAAATATTATAATACCACAAACTCCAACAGTAGACCTATATACAACATATATTTACATATATTTAAAATAACAGGCAAATGCTTACAGACTAAACACCATGCACACACCAGTCCACATCATATATACAACAATTTATTCCGAGATTGACTCGTCTTCTAACGTGTAATCAAGAGGGATTGATGCAAGCATTTGATTTATTTCTTCCTCTTCTGTGGCTGACATTAACATGTCATCGCCCACCCGTGTTTTCGATGGGAAATATCGCTCAGCCAACACATCCCTTTCTCCCCATAGCTCATATGTTTCTTCTTCCATTGCACTGTCATGTTGTCCATCCATTGCACTGGGCAGACTCACTTCTGTTACATCCCCTCCATCGCTTTCTTGGGGGGACAGTGTCATGATCTGTGCTTCCTCCCCCTCCTCTAGCCCAACAGAATTATCAGGATGACCGTAAGATCGTGACTCCAAGGCGCTAATGTAGTATCTTTTGTCCTCAACTATAGATATCCCTCTCTTCGGATATTTTACTGTACTCATTCGACTATTGCGCACTGTGAATCCCTGATAGTCAAAGACATATGTTTCCTTCTGGAATAGGGCGTCTTTGTATTGCTGATGGGTAATTTTCTTCTTTATGGACTTTGGAACACCCTTAGCCGAACTTACACGATCATTGTCTGCCAGGACAATGGAATAGCACTTTGGTCTTACACCTACAAATTCAGCGATGACTCTTTCCCCAACTTCAGATTTTAATAGCCCGAGTTTTCCCTTGTTTTTTGTGGTGTACAAGGGATGCGAGGGGCTAAAGTTACTCGTGTCTAAATAGTTTTTGAGGGGCTCCTGTGAGTACTCTGTTAATAGATCAGGAGTTTCAATTTCTGTGATAAGGGAGTCGGTGTCACAATATACAAGTTTTACTCGATCCCCGTAATGTGCTTTCATGACATTGTAATAAAAATCATACAGCCGCAGTTTGGACAGCTCTAGGATATAGTAGCCAATGTAGTTTGGGTGATTCACATTTGAATATTTCTTATGGCGAACCACGGCTACATAGTCGTCATTGAGGGACATAGCACGTTTATAGTATGGACTGCGGGCCAGCTTCAAAAATTTGTTGTGATTGGTGACAATATCAACTTCTTGGTTATATTTGGCTGCGTTCATCAGGAATCGACCAAAAATACTGTTTGAAATGCACTTGATTGCATTTTTCTTGATGGGGCAAGTAGCTGTTTTGCGTGCTTCTATATTATTCTGAATGAATTCTGCAAGAAAGCGTTCTTGTTTAAAGGTATATACAGCATGCACCTTTTTAACAACCAGACCTAGTTGAATAAGTAGCTTCAGGAGAGGCAGAGCAAAAAGCATTTTTTCCTGAGCAGCATGTGTCCCTATGAGCTTAAAGTTGTTACTCGGCACAGGACGGTTTTCTTCTTCATACCATGCACGTGTTTGGGGTGATATCACTTTTTTGGTGATGTTATGCTTTCTGATGATCAGTGGAAGGTCATCTGTTTTCTCAATGACTTCACGCGCGACAGCCTCCGTATCACACATAATTAGATATCCAAAATCACCTTCGGTTGATTGATTGACCAGGCCCTTGTGCAGAAATGATTGCATTTCAGTATCATCTAATTTTCTCATATCCCCACATGGCAGCTTTTCTTGCATTACAGTAGGATAAAGACTGTTGAAGTCAAGATATGAAAGGTATGTGCTTCTTTCATGTTTTGCATCAAACTCGGGATTCGTGTAGATGTTATTACCACGTGCAAAACGACGCACAACGCTTGTGTATCCCCCTCTCACATTATTTTGAATACAATGATATATATCGGGGCTACTAAGTACTTCCAATTTTTTTTGTGTTTTTAACAGAAACGAGTCATAGGCAAATCCGGGCAGGCTAACATAATTCGCAATATCCAGTCCCCATTGAGTTTTCAAGACCCCCCGCCATTCTAGGAACACATCGCACAGGAGACCAACATCTACTTTAACATATAGTAACAAATAGTCCTTGAGGTTCTGACACCCAGCTACTTTCCAAACCTTTTCCGCGTGTTGATACTCGCTTTCGGAAAGTTCTGTTCCATGAAGCGAATTGAAAAATTCTTCGCGGGGCGGAAGACGTGTTTCAGAAAGTCGTTCCAGCGAATTGAGATAGTCGTAGCACATTACCTGCTTTCCCTTGATCAGTAACGGTAAAGCGGGGGCTGGCACATCTTTCAACATCTGCTGTGTGTAAATGGGCTCGCTCCCATTGGCGATGAATTGGTTCGCTAAATCCCCAAGTGAACCAGGTATAAATGCATGAGAGTCAATCAATCTCAAGTCATTTATAAGAACCTCATGATATTTTTGAACCGATTGCTTTGGTCTTAGTTTGATTTTCAAGTCGGGTAGAGTTAATTCATGCAGGATTAGCGCTAAATCATAATTAGAGTTATGTGCAATGAGAGTGAGCTGCATTTTGTGATTTTTCATTTGAAGGTTGCATCTATTACAATAACCTCCAATGTAATTGTTTCCTGATTTTTCATGGTCGTGGTGTTTAACTAATTTGCCTTTTAAACACTCCTGTTTACAAAGAAGACAGTGAGTTTGTTCATTGTGACGTGCCACATCCTCAGCGGTCATATGGATCTTATTATACCCGGAGGAAAACTTTAATTTTTTCCAAGTACACTGCATTGTTTGAATAAAATGATTCACACAATCTCTTCCGCAATAGGATCCGCTTTTTACTGTTTCTAAGTTTCTATTCACTACAATGTAAGCATACGCTATGGCAAAGTGCTGACGCTTTACGCATGTAGACACATTTGAAGAAGGCTCAACTAGAATACTTTCGAAGTCGTAGAAACACAAATATGATGTCTCATATGCTTTTGCATGATTTTGAAATTTCACTTTTGACCCCGCGGGTGGGAATTTTAGTCTTGTTACTCCCACTGGGCAAATCATCTTATGTTCGTCAAGCGCTGTCTTGTTCTCAAACGCGCACATGCATATGTCACAGTAAATTTTTTTCACACGACGTTGATGGGTAAACACATTCATGTAGCTGTGAAAGTTTGGGATAAGTGCTAGATGCCTATTCCCCAGCAACAGGCAATGAACTACTTCTTTATCTTTGAGTCCCTTTCTAACTAGTGTTAGTTCACCTTTTTTGCCTTTAATGCGATCTAGGCTGTAAACGCGAATACACATTTCATTTAATCTTTCAAGCTGTCCTAGGTCTTCCCAAGACACCGGGCTCTGAATGTCACCGGTATTAATAGCTGTCACCCAGGCATCCTCCCGCTGTCTACCGCTTGGAACTACATTTCCTGACTTTAGACAACGATAGGCTGCTAGGACCTGGAAAACGCAGTCCGTGGGCCCTGAAGGATTAAGAACTTGTGTTTTCCCGGGAACACCCTTAGGATAAGGCACATATTCTCCGATCCTACTGTGAAGCATTATAAGAGCGAAGGACAGTTTTAAACTAACAATTTCATCTAACGTATACCCGCTACCAAGGTCTGTGTTTAATCTTCGTAAGCCTTCAGAATCTTTATTTTCCACCACTTTTTTAATGGCCCCGAGCATCGTATTTGCGTCTTTATTCCGACATGGGACAACTTGCATATATCTAGAAAACACGTCTATGCATACCAACAAGTAGCCAATGCTATTATTTTCCTTTTTTATATGTCTTACGTCTGCTAAATCTGCGGCCATGATTACTTTTGGTTTTGAGGCTATTATCTTTTGCCGGGGAAATTTTTTATTCTGTAGCTTATGCAGAGTATATGTTTTATTGGTTCTCAGAAAGTTGAATACATCATCCTGTGTTATTGTTGGGTTTATACTTTTTGCTTTCTCCCATAATTTCTCCCGAGAGCTTAAACCATAGGGCTCGTCATGTTGGGAGTAGAGCACATGTAAGAGATCCTTCTTCTCTGAGTTCACCATTGGAATACACGTTCACCATTGTTCTCCGACAATGTTTGAGCGAAATTGCAGGGATTCGGGGGTATTTATACCCAAATCAACAAGAAGATATCCATAAGACCGAGAATATACAGCATATTTATATATATCTACAAATTGGTTTGCCTTCTCTTTTCCAAATATTTGTCTACCCAGACAGTGAATTTGAGATAAATCGCGTTGTCTTAACAAGAGAAAATGAGAACAGTTCAGGCTAATATTCCTTGCATGCTTTCCCCCCATATATAAATTTTGAGTGACAAACACACACGAAATTTTGTTGTGCCGTCCACGGGTAAATGCATCAACCACAGTTTTGTTCTTTACAGCATCAATGAAAATATCATCAAGCACATACAATGTTCCTCTCTCATCAAAAGTATCCTCGTTAGCAATTGGATCAATTATTTCAGATGACACCATAACTTTAGACCCTATTTCTTTGTTTCTTTGAAGTGGATGAGACGTTAAGCCACATATAACAATCTTTTTGAACTTCTCATGGTACTTCACTATAAGCCTCCGCACAGGTTCCGATTTTCCAGAGTTGCTATATCCTGCAACTATTATACGTGCCGGGTGTTGGAAAATATCAAGAAGATTCTCTGAATAAGTCTCTGCCATAGCGGGCATTCTATGAATGATGGTAATTGTTAAAGCACGATGCTTATATATCACAATGTGTGCGTGCACAGGACACACACACACACGCACATACACATACACACACACACACACACAAAACACACACATCATAAGAACGGTAATGAAAAACAGGAAGGAAGAGATGAAATAGAATAATAAATTTCTCTCTCTCTCTCTCTCACACACACACACACACACACACACACACACACACACACACACACACACACACCTTGAAAACAATTGGAATCCCCGATAGATCGTTAGCGATACTAGGTCAATATGGGCGGGGCCACCCAAGTCTCGTTAAAAAGGGCTATATCAACGCGTTCGTCTTTATAGGCCAATTCCCCAAGGACATTAGCGATACCTGGTCACAACGAAGACCGGACCTCCCAAGGTCCATTAATCAAACATCAAGATCAGATGGGCGGGAAACAGGTGTGTGTGTGTGTGTGTGTGTGTGTGTGTGTGTGTGTGTGTGTGTGTGTGTGTGTGTGTGTGTGTGTGTGTGTGTGTGTCTATATCAGGGGCGTTCGTCTTTATACATCCCAAAATTCCCCAAGGACATTAGCGATACAAGATCAACACGAGGGACACCCCAAGGGCCATGCCATCACGCAAGCAGTTAATATACACGCAAATGGCTGCTTTCTACTCTCCCTCCAGTCCTGTACCTAGAGGGCGCGGCTGACGTGGCTGACGTGGCTGAGGTGGCTCCTCTCCCCCTTTGTCCCCTTTGCAGGAAAGGAGGGAGAGCGATGCCACTTAATTTGAGGAGACTTACTGCGTCCCTCCTTCCCTCTTCCAATGCCAAGACTCAAAGGATTGGACCTGATCTTCCAGTATTCACTTCCTTCTTCTCATGTAACCTCAACGCTTACTATTTTTCCGACAAGACTTTCCCTTCACACAAGCTTTTATTTGTGGCATTTCCGTTTCGTTTCGTCTTGATTTATAATAATTTTTTTTTATTACGCTCCACCTAGTAAGTTTTCTTGTCCTTTAGGCACCTACGTTTACTTTTCATATATTTTTTTACGGAATTTATTGTATGCTAAAACGTCTATATTCTTTCTCTTTACACTTTGATCTTATTTTTCTTTGGCGCCCTCATCCTCTTTCCTCCTCCTCCTCCTCCTTCTTTCATTCTCTCTTCTTACATTTCTTTCTTGGAAGATGTCATTAATAACCTTGAGACCTTATTAGTTAGCATTCATCTTTTTCTCTGACTGAATCCATTATTCTTTTTTTTTTTTTTGCGATTCCATCAGTTACATTCAACATAAA
>JAXIVD010005653.1:0-10000 GCA_036785275.1 Cancer borealis
GGATATTTTCTATTATATTTGTGTAATTGATATCTACCTGTGAGTATCTGTTCTTACAATACAGCAAGTGGTCTGGTGGAACAATACCTCCAGTGTAACATGACTTATGGGATTAATTATATTTTATTTAATCCTTTCACATAGTTGGTTAAATGTTTTCACTTGTTAACCACTACATAATAGAGTAATCAGTCTACCTGCGCTATACCATGACACTCTACTTCTTCACATCCCTATTCTGTCCATCTTCCTAATGCAAGAGTTAACCAGTATCTTCACTCTTTCATCCCTTACACTGGTAAACTCTGAAACTCTCTTCCTTTGTCTGTTTTTCCACCTGCCTATGACTTAAACTCTTTAAAAGCTAGAGTGTCAACACACCTCTAATGTCTCCTACTGTTCTCTTTACAGGGTCAGGCAACAAGCGGGATTTTTGTCTACGTATTTTTGTTGTCCCTTGGCCAGCGACCTTCTAATGTAAAAAAATATTAAATACACAAAAAATGTATCTACCTTGAAACAGTGGGCGGCAAGGGCGTGGATGGTGGGCGGCTCCTCCTCCTCTTAGTTCTGATGGTAATAATGATAACAAAAATTATATTAATAATATAATAATAATAATAATAATAATAATAATAATAATAATAATAATAATAATAATAACAATAATAATAATAATAGTAACAATGATAATGATAATAATAATAAAAAATTGCAATAATAATAATGATAAAATAACGAATGCAGAGAGAGAGAGAGTGAGAGAGAGAGAGAGAGAAGAGAAGAGAGAGAGAGAGAGAGAGAGAGAGAGAGAGAGAGAGAGAGAGAGAGAGAGAGAGAGATGGGTAAGTAGATAGATAGACAAACAGATACAGGTATGATAATAGATAGATAAACAGGTAGACAGACAGACAGACAGACAGATAGACACATTCATTATTCATGTTGCAATAATCTGTCGTGTCCATCTCTCTCTCTCTCTCTCTCTCTCTCTCTCTCTCTCTCTCTCTCTCTCTCTCTCTCTCTCTCTCTCTCTCTCTCTCTCTCTCTCTCTCTCCTCTCTCTCCCTCTTCTCCTCCTCCCCTCCCCTCTCCCTCCCCTCCCCTCCCCTCCCTCCTCCCCTCCCCTTTCCTCCCCTCCCCTTCCCTTCCCCTCCCCTCCCCATTCCCCCCGTATCAGTATCACCTCAGCTGGTCTTTACTTCAGCGTGAGGAGGAGTGTGATGCAACACTTGTACACTATGACTGGTGGAGGTGAGTGCACGTGGAGGAGGAGGGGAGGGAGGGAGGGAGGGCAGGGAGGGAGGGAGGGAGGGAGGGAGGGAGGGAGGGAGGGAGGGAGGGAGCGAGGAAAGAAAAGTTGGAAGCAGGGAATGATGTAGGTCAAAATATATAGTGAAATAATTAAGGTTATGTGGTGGTGGTGGTGGTGGTGGTGGTGGTGGTGGTGGTGGTGGTGGTGGTGGTGGTGGTGGTGGTGGATTACTGAGTGGAGTGGAGTGGAGTGGAGTAGAAGGAGTACCAGATGGAGTGGAGTGGAGGGGTGATATTGGTGCCCCTGAACTGCCCCTCCACCTCCACGCCCATGACCGTGCACGCCCATAGCCGGCACCACAGCGGCGTGCTTCGCAGGTGTGTCAGGGTGCCGTATCCATGTGTTGTCGTGCCTCAAACTATACGTACTTCCTCCATCTTGGGGATGGCAGGCACCCTTGCCCCGCCTTTCCCTGCCTTGCCCTGCCTTGCCTTGCCTTGCCTTGCCCTGCCTTGCCTTGCCTTGCCTTGCCTTGCCCTGTCTTGCTCTGCCTTGCCCCGCCTTGCCCTGCCTTGCCCTGCCTCGCCCTGCCCTGCCTTGCCTTGCCTTGCCTTGCCTTGCCTTGCCCTGTCTTGCTCTGCCTTGCCCCGCCTTGCCCTGCCTTGCCCTGCCTCGCCCTGCCTTGCTCTGCCTTGCTCTGCCTTGCCCCGCCTTGCCCTGCCTTGCCTTGCCTTGCCCTGCCTTGCCCTGCCTTGCCCTGCCTTGCCCTGCCTTGCTCTGCCTTGCCCCGCCTTGCCTTGCCTTGACCTGCCTTGCCCTGCCTTGCCTTGCCTTGCCTTGCGCTGCCTTGCCCTGCCTTGCTCTGCCTTGCCCCGCCTTGCCTTGCCTTGTCCTGCCTTGCCCTGCCTTGCCCTGTCTTGCCCTGCCTTGCTCTGCCTTGCCCCGCCTTGCCTTGCCTTGACCTGCCTTGCCCTGCCCTGCCCTGCCTTGCCTTGCCTTGCCTTGCCCTGCCTTGCCCTGCCTTACTCTGCCTTGCCCCGCCTTGCCTTGCCTTGCCCTGCCTTGCCCTGTCTTACCCTGCCTTGCTCTGCCTTGCCCCGCCTTGCCCTGCCTTGCCCTGCCTTGCCCCGCCTTGCCCTGCCTTGCCTTGCCTTGCCTTGCCTTGCCCTGCCTTGCCCTGCCTTGCTCTACCTTGCCCCGCCTTGCCCTGCCTTGCCCTGCCTTGCTCTGTCTTGCCCTGCCTTGCCCTGCCTTGCCCTGCCTTGCCCTGCCTTGCTCTGCCTTGCCCCGCCTTGCCCTGCCTTGCCCTGCTTTGCTCTGCCTTGCTCCGCCTTGCCCTGCCTTACCTTGCCCTGCCTTGCCCTGCCTCGCCTAACTGTGGAGTAGAAATATGTGTGTGTGTGTGTGCGTGTGTGTGTGTGTGTGTGTGTGTGTGTGTGTGTGTGTGTGTGTGTGTGTGTGTGTGTGTGTGTGTGTGTGTGTGTGTGTGTGTGTGTGTGTGTGTGTGTGTGTGTGTGTGTGTGTGTGTGTGTGTGTGTGTGTGTGTGTGTGTGTGTGTGTGTGTGTACGCAGCGTGGCGGAGTCTTGGCCTGAGCCAGCCCGGCGTGATGGCCTGAGTCAGCCCGTCGTCCTCGTCCACGGTAACCTGGCATGGAAGTGTTTAGCTCGGATTAAGGGTGACAGCGAACACGACTCCCGCCCTGCCTCCCAGCCTGCCTCCCGCCCTGCCTCCCAGCCTGCCTCCCGCCCTGCCTCCCGCCCTGCCTCACCGGCTAAACTGCCGCGCAAACGCACCGGAATGTGTCAGCCTCAACACGCTGGGGCCGCCCCCCGCCAGCACCCGTCTGATGCATGGGCGCGGCGTGGCGTGACGCTCACCAAGGACACTCCTGGGGTTTCCTGCAGCGTCTGGACAACCAAGTCAAAGGTGATGCTTGGCTGCCTCACACACACACACACACACACACACACACACACACACACACACACACACACACACACACACACACACACACGTCACATCCACTGCTGCTCACCCCCCATCCCCCCCTTACCCCTCCCCCTCCCTCCCACCGAGTATACACACTTCCGATGCACCAGAGCCTTGCACAATGATACAACCTGAGTCATCAGTCACTCTGGCACTGGTGCTTCCCTTCACGTGGCCCTTCACACACACACACACACACACACACACACACAGACACACACACACACACACACACACACACACACAGACACAGACACAGACACAGACACAGACACAGACACACAGACACACAGACACACAGACACACACACACACACACACACACACACACACACATACACACACACACACACACACACAGTCAGCAAACACGTTGTGGCCTGCCCGGTATCCTAGTCACGTGATCAGCCATGCAACACCCTTGGCTTGGTGCTGGTTCATGCTTGGCGTCCCTCGTGTGTTCGTGTGTTCGTGTGTTCGTGTGTTCGGCCAGGCAGGCTCGGAGCAGCAGGGACGTGTGACAATGGACCGCCTTCCTCACGGCCTCCAGGTGCTCCGAGACACATACTCCCGCCGCGTCTGGAATACTTGAGGTGCGCTGCAGAAGGGCGCCGCGCCTCGAGGGTGTACGTACCTGATGCTCAACACCTTGCACTCACACCTCAATCACGTTACCTCAGCCATAACTTTATACATTCTACACACTGATTAACTGTTATACATTTTTCTGTAAGTGCTTAACTTATACATTTTTCACGCTATTTAACTATCATACATTCTTCACGCCAATTAACTGTTATACATTATTCACGCTATTCTACTGTTATACATTCTTCACGCTTAACTGTCCTACATCTTCACGCCGCTTAACTGTTCCGCGTCACTGCCTAACACGCCCACGGTTCCCTTAGATGAGTGGTGGACGCGGTGCCCCGTCGCGTGCCACATGCCACGCCCACACCTCCTTCACACGCCCCGCCCGGCTTAACGTGCTCCACCCACTGTAATTTAACGAGGCTGTTGTCCTGTAATATATTATCCTGTAATATATTACTAACACTACAAAAAGAATATTAACACTACCGATTTATTCAACAAGTACAGTAGTTACGGTGAAGGAGTCATCTTGAACGTCACGGGAGTAACATTGGAAACATTTAATAACAGACGAGGAAATAAAATTATTTTAGTTGTTGAATAGATCTTGAATAGCAGTCTTTATGATGAGCAGAGTTTTTCAGGCAAAGGAGCGAGTGAAGACACAGCCTCGGTGTGGGAAGCAGTCATGCTGTGTCACGCTCACCTAACTTAACCTAACCTAACTACCCTAACAAAACAAAACAAAACAAAACAAAACAAAACCTAACATAACCCTTCACTTTACACCGCACTAAAAGCGGCGTCACACTAGCACTTTTTTCCGTCAATGTTGACGATTTCAACGTTTTTTTCTGTTTCCGTCTTCCTGTTGAGTCTGCACCAGTCACACGGACGTGATGGCCTTCATAGGCTAAGGCTGCATAGTGGATGATATGAAATTATTCGAAGTGAATCGCTAACTTGTATCTAAATAGAAAATTCAATTTCTTAAATGATAAGAAATATTGAATTGAATAATTGCACATGAGATTATAATTAATTTGTAGTTTCATAATAACCAACAGTGTCTCGCATCACTAGACTGTTGTTTACTAAGTCGGAAGAGATTTCAAGCCACTTGCAACAAGCCAACCATGAACGCATCCATGCACATTATTTAACAAGTTTAGCTCGTCTCCGATGGACAAGACACATAAGGAAATGTAGAAGAGCGACTGTTAGCCAGGGTGTGGGAGTCATGTTTGTTTACTGAGGACGAAAACACTGTAGACGAACGGCTGCGTGTGTGTGACGGCGCGCACTCCAGAAATTGTCGATGTTCATTAAGTTGACGGGAATATTTGAGCGAAAAAGTGCTGGTGTGACGCCGCCTTAAGTCTCGCGTGCGCGGCGCTGTACATCAAGTGAGCAAGTGTTAAGGCGAGACACACAGCCTTTAACACTACTTAAGAGCCGTGGGTGAAAGCAGGTTAACGAGGTCCAACTTGGTCACGCCTTGGGCACACCTCACGCCTTCTCAACCTCCTTAACACACGCACGGGCGAGGAGCGGCGAGGCAGCGCGTGCGTGACTACCTTGTCAGTGTGTTCGTGGGGCGTCCGTGTATCCGTGTAGGTGAGAATTCCATCCTTTATGGAAAAAAATACGTGAAAAGTGAGGTGGTGGTGGTGGTGGTGGTGGTGGTGGTGGTGACGATGCCATGCACTCCTCTTTTTTTTTTTCTTCTTCTTCCTCCTCCTCTTCCTCCTCCTCCTCCTCCTCTTCCTGTTATCTCCTCTGATCTCTGTCGCCTCTGAGCACGCACACAAAGGAAGAAAAATCATAATCTTTCAATCTTATCTTAATCTAACGTTCCATTCATTCATTCCAGCCGACTCTTCCCTTCATTCCCTTCCCTTCCCTTCCCTTCCCTTCCCTTCCCTTCCCTCCAGCCGCCTCTCCCCCGCATAACAGTAGCCTCTATGTTGTTGTTTCTCACCCCCACCACCGCCACCCCCCTCACTACCCCCACTACCGCCACCACCCCCACCACCCTTACCACCCCCACCACCCCTACCACCCTTCACTGTAACAATTGAAGGGGGTGGGTGGGTGGGGGAACTGCATCACAATCCCCTTCTTTTCCCTCCCCTTCCTTCCCCTTCCCTTCCCTTCCCTTACCCTACCCTTCCTTCATAATCTTCCCCATCCCCCTGCCACTACTCAAACCTTACCGTACCCTGCCACCCCCGCCCCACCATAACAACTGGAATACTTTAACGAGGGAGCGGTAGTTAAGCATTGTTAGACTAGTATGAAACAGAGTGGTCGTGAGCAGAGCCTAAGCTACGTGGTGGAAAGCCAGTCTAACCTTGGTCGCCATCTTGGTTACATTACTTCCTGTACTCTGTAACTTGCACCTGTAATAAGGGAAATGTACGAAGCCGCCTCTAGCGTTGATTTAGACATAAATAACATCAAGTAAAATTTCATAATATAGCATAACATAACGTAGTATAAAATAACTTAACATTACAACATAACAATTAACGTAACATAATATAACGTTACATAGCATAACATAACATGAATAATTATTAGTTAATCTAACCTATTATCTCTCTCTCTCTCTCTCTCTCTCTCTCTCTCTCTCTCTCTCTCTCTCTCTCTCTCTCTCTCTCTCTCTCTCTCTCTCTCTCTCTCTCTCTCTCTCTCTCTCTCTCTCTCTCTCACGCTCCCCGCCGACCAACAATCTTCGTCTGTTTTCTTAATCCTTTTTCTTTCTTTTTTTTTTCTTTCTAAAACTTGTTGTTCTGCCTCGTTGTGGTAAACTTGAGTGTTGTGGTGACAGTCACGCACTCTTTCATGATGATATAAACACTCTCTCTCTCTCTCTCTCTCTCTCTCTCTCTCTCTCTCTCTCTCTCTCTCTCTCTCTCTCTCTCTCTCTCTCTCTCTCTTTGTTTCTATACACTTTTTTCTACACCTTCGTTATCGTCAGGTTGGCCGAGTGGTCTAAGGCGCCAGACTTAAGTTCTGGTACTCGAAAGAGTGCGTGGGTTCGAACCCCACACCTGACACAACCAGGTTGCACGTATTTTTTAATGGTCATATATTCTCATTTTCTTGAAAGTATAAAGTTTTTCCTTACGCTCTGAAGTTTGCAAGGAGATATGGAGGAGTGGGTGCGTGCGTGTGCGCGGGCTGGCTGGCTGGCTGCGCGGGCTGGCTTATTGAAGGCGATAGGAACACAAACCAGATATGAAAAACAGACGATTAATTTCTAACCGAAGCTTTACCATCCCAGCTTCACTCCATGTCTGTGAAGCTTCAGTAGTCCTTACACAACAGACCATTAAGTAACACTGAAAGGGCAGGGAGAGGAGAGGGGAGAGAGAGTGGAGGAGACGGCGGTGGTTTTTCTGCAGATTCAAGCTTAGCATTCTTCCATCAGCTTCACAATACCATCTGAGCGTACAATGATGTCATGTTCTGGTATTCAAGACGCTCAGACACTCCCAGAGGTGGACACACAACGCCGCGTTATAAAGAGTAATGACACTAATTCTGTGTTAACCCGGTCTTCTTAGCAAGGAGAGGCCGCGCGCCACTGTACAGGGTGGAGGAAGGAAGGCTGGCTGGCTACCGCTGACCTTCACTAGCGACTACTATTACCACGTGACACCTTGATGTAGCAGGAGCCGCGCAGACCACAGGTAATACAAGCAACAAGTTATACAAGCAACAAGCTGGTTTATCTCAACCTCAATGCACTGTTTATTTTATCCTAGCAGCTTGTAAGGGACTGGAAACCAAGGTGTAGGTAAGCAATCACTTGTAGAGGAGCGTCAGGACACCTCTAATGTTAACTGGACCTCCAACCTTTGCTTCTTTTCTCCTACTGTCCTCTTTACAGGGTCTGGCGATAAGAGGGATTTGTTTTATACGTATTTTTGTTTTCCCTTAGCCAGTATCATTTTAATGTATATAAAAAGGGGTGGTAACGTAAGTAGAGGGAATAATGACTGTAACCTCAACACCACACCACCACCAAAACAACACAACACCACAACACCACAACACCACAACACCACAAAACACCAAGTCCTGCTGATGAACCAAAAGTGTATATACGTAAATCAAGGTATATGAAAAACATTTGATAGTTAGTAGTTCTGACACAGAGCTGTAGTAATGTTAGTCCACTTACCTGTGACTTGAACTATTATTATTACTATTACTATTACTTGAACTATTATTATTACTATTACCTGAACTATTACTATTACTATTATTACCAACGGGAAGGATGAGCCGTGTTCCATCCATCATTAACTTGTAACCTCACTTCACTTCACTACAGTTCAACAGGAGGAACGACCAGCTAGTTTGACTCAGTGTTTCTTTTCCTAAACCTCTACCCTCTACCCTCTGATGTTCATGTGTGTTTTGAAACAGTAATATAATGAAGTAAGAATATAATAAGTAAGAGCCAGCCGTGCATAATCTCTCGGTCATCTTATATAGCCAGCCGTCTCCATCCATTTCCATCGAGAGTACAGTGAAGAACAGGTTTATTCCCAGATCGTAAGCAGAAAAACACATTATTACAGGAACGCAAACTTCACAACTAACTTTCCTTCCTTCCTTCCAAGATCCACCACCACGTACTGTTCCCTTGAGAGACCCAAGACTAAGCTTAACACAAAGGTTATGTTCGGGTCAACGCCAACTCTCACGCAGCCAAGAAATTAAGCCTCAAGTAGAAGAAGAAGAAAAAGGAAAACATTACAAGCAACAAATGAGCATCGCACGAGCGAATCCACATCACAGGACGCGGAGGGGGGCGGGGGATGAGGGAAGGGATTGGGGGGGGAGGCTTCATGGAGGCTTCATCTTAGAGAAAAAAAAAGTATAAACAACGAAAAATGAACTGGAAAAAGATTAAAAGAAAACAACACTGTAATGGCCGCGGGAAGGATGGAAGGAAGGAAGGAAGGAAGGAAAGAAGGAAGGAAGGGAAGAAGGAAGGAAAGAAGGAAGGAAAGAAGGAAGGAAGGGAAGAAGGAAGGAAGAGAGGAAGGAAGGAAGGAAAGAAGGAAGGAGGGAACGTCAGCCTTAGTCAACACACTCCTGTCTTGAACACCTCAGGAACACCTCAGGAAAAACATCGTTGCTGTCCTAGGAGGAGGAGGAGGAGGAGGAGGAGGAGGAGGAGGAGAAGGAGGAGAAAGAGTACACCCGTTCAAAAAAAGAGCCATGATTCTGCAGTCCTGACTAGGAATAACTCCAATTAAATGACCACCACCACCACCACCACCACCACCACCACCACCACCACCACCACCACCACCACCACCACCACCACCACCACCACCACCACCATTATCAATCACCACCATCATTCACTATCACCATCAGTCACCATCATCATCATCAGCATCAATCATCATCACTATCCCCTGTTTTTGCCTTATCCACATCACTGCTAAACTTTCCCAACAGACGACACACACACACACACACACACACACACACACACACACACACACACACACACACACACACACACACACACACACACACACACACACACACACCTATACATACACGTAAGATGAAGCCGTTTTCTTAGGGGCGTGAGGGAAGCTATGAAGATAATCAGAGTGGGAGGCTGAGGCGGGCCCAGCGGTACCCCGAGGCTGTGCTATCCGTCACGCGGCCTTTGACTCACACGACAAAAGACTAACTGTTACATCCGGGTCATCATGATTTACCTCCACCATCTGTCCACTAAGTCGTAAGGAAGGATTAGCACCAGGGCGGAAGTGTGTCCTCTACCCCACCACCCCCATGACCTTGACCTGACCGCGCTCACGCTAATTCCTGTTGGGGAGCGAAGATTTCATGAAGACAAGATGAGAATATGTATGTATGTACCACCACAGTACTAACCTAACCTAACCTAACCTAACCTAATCTATCTTAATCTATTCTAAATTAACCTTACCTAACCTAATATAACCTAACCATTTTTTCTACCTCACAAACCGTTGGCACCAATAGGCTTTTTGGAGGTTAAGATGGACTGCCTCTTGTCCGTTATTTGGCGCCTTGAATGTTTACGTCCTCTCTAATCTAACCTAACCTAACCTAACATAACCTAATCTAATCTAT
>JAXIVD010005653.1:15000-17500 GCA_036785275.1 Cancer borealis
GGGAGGGAGGCGGTCGTTGGGGAGAGAGGGAGGGAGGGGAAGAAGGGGATCTTGGGTTGGGAGGGGGTCGAGGGTAAGGGAGGGAGGAGTGTGGTGGGGAGGGAGGACTGTGGTGGGGAGGGAAGGGAGTGGTGGGGGTAGTGTCGTTGTGGGTCTATTGTGTTGTCTTTTATGTGGCAGCAGCAGCAGCAGCAGCAACATCACGCCCCCCCTTGCCCCCTTCCTCCCCTGCCCCCTTCCCACCTAGCCAACTTCCCTCCTTGCCTCCTTCCCCCCCATGCCCCTTCCTCCCTGCCCCTCCCCCCCTTCACTGACATCATCATCAGGTGTATCCCCCTCCCTCTGTCCCCCTTACCTCTGCCACCTATCATCTGCTCCCCTTCCCCTACCCACCCTACCTTCTGTCCCCTACCGTCTCCTCCCCCTCCCCTTCTTCTGCTCCCTCCTTGTATTGTCTCCTTCGTGATGCTCTGCACTACACCATTATGACTTCCCACGACACACACACACACACATACACACACACACACACACACACACACACACACACACACACACACACACACACACACACACACACATATGCTGAATTGTTGTATAAATATATGTTGTTGTTTTTTGGTACATGTGTTTGCTTATGTATGTAATTATTATGTGGTGAAATACATGTAATTATTGTCAATATGTTTGATTAATTGTTTGTAATTAGATAAAATAACCTTCAAGACTGACGAACTATTGATTGACGTCTAAATTATATATTATATGTTTAAAATGTAATGATAGTGACAGGCTGTCTAACGTATTATCAAATTATATGTGTGTGGAAAGTATGATTATATAAGAACTTAATAAAGATTGTTCTCTCTCTCTCTTTATTCTCTCTTTCATCTCTCTCATCTCTCTCATCTCTCTCTCTCTCTCTCTCTCTCTCTCTCTCTCTCTCTCTCTCTCTCTCTCTCTCTCTCTCTCTCTTGACACAGCACTTATGTAAATCAAAAGTACAATGAAAAATGGAAAAAGTTATTCAATTATTAATGAATATATATAATTAAATGCATGAAAAAAATTATATGTAGAAAATATGAGATTTTTTTTAAGGGAGAACATGTCTAGATGAAAAAAAAGTTAGGTTTTATATTGTTTTAAGAAAATAATGAGGAGATGGAGCGGGTGATTATAACTATATTATCATAACTTGTCTTTATTATTATTATTATTATTAGCAGTAGTAGTAGTAATAGTAGTAGTAGTAGTAGTAGTAGTAGTAGTAGTAGTAGTAGTAGTAGTAGTAGTAGTAGAGTTATCATTATCATCATCATTATTATTATTATTATTATTATTATTATTATCATTACAAAACGCCTACCTAGTGCAGTGTAAAGTATTCGAGGCTGAGATCATCGTACAATATGAAGGTAAAGTATTCGAGACTGAGATCATCGTACATCAAGGTTAGAGCTAAGTTGAGTTTTTTGTCATGCGTGTGTTAGCTAGAGTTGCATGTCGTGAAGCCTGAAGGAAAAGGAGTGTTGGGTGAAGCCTCCATGTCTGAGGGAGTGGAGGGAGTGGAGGGAGTGGAGGAAGTGGAAGAAAGGTGGATGTGGATGATAAGAGCCAAAGATTGAGATATAAATAGAGAGAGAGAGAGAGAGAGAGAAGAAAAAAAAATCGAGGGGAAGAATGCAAGAAATAGTGGAGTCTTACTTTCTACAAGACTAATAGATCTCTCTCCTAACCCCTCAACCCCTCTCTCTCTATCTCTTTTTCTCATCCCCCCCTCTCTCTCTCTTCTCCCTCCCTCCCTCCCTCCCTCCCTCTCTGCAGGTGTATTAGCAGGTGTACTATCACGTAGGGTAATCAGTGGGCAGGTAAGATCCCGCCCGTCTGCTCACCTGGGGAGAGTCGCGCTAATTGAATTTCGGGAAGAACAATGCAGAGGGTGAAGGTGAGGTTATTAATGGGAGAGAGAGAGAGAGAGAGAGAGAGAGAGAGAGAGAGAGAGAGAGAGAGAGAGAGAGAGAGAGAGAGAGAGAGATTTGTATTATGAAAGAAAGAAAAAGTAAAACAGCTTAACGTGTTTCGAAAGTGTATTATTAGAAGATAATTTATTAGTATGTGAGTGAGTGAGAGAGAAAGAGAAAGAAAAAGAAAAAGAAAGACAGTTTAAAGAGAAAGAAAAAGAAAAAGAAAGACAGTTGAACATATGCATAGAGTATTAGAAAAGAATGAATTAAATATCAAATCTTACACTCCACATTTTTTCTCCCGCATTCCTTTCTTCTTCTTTTTTTTTTTTTTTTTCATTCCAGTTTTCCAGTTTTCCAGTTTTCCAGTTTTCCAGTCTAGCGCACGTCAGTTGAGTCACCTTATGTTGTGTATGTAATTAGTATGTTGCGATGAAGAGCGTTCATTATTTCCACGTGAATTATGGAAGTGAAAGGCAAAGGTGGTGTGGTGTGGTGTTGTGTGGTGTGGTGTGGTGTGGTGTGTTGTGGTG
>JAXIVD010005653.1:20000-25000 GCA_036785275.1 Cancer borealis
ACACACACACACACACACACACACACACAAACACAGGCTGACAATCTGTGCTGATACTTGCCCATTGCACCGCCGCCACATGAACCATTGAAGTGGAGTGGAGTGGAGTGGAGTGGAGTGGAGTGGAACGGAGAGGAGGAGAGGAGTAGAATAGAGTAGAGTAGAGTAGAGTGGAGTGGTAGTGGAGTGGTAGTGGGAGTGGGAGTGGAGTGGGAGTGGGAGTGGAGTGGAGTGGAGTGGTAGGCTGGTCTCCCTCGGGTAAATCCATTTTTGTCTCCTTTCGCCTTCACTAACTCAAATTATTATGTTATTTTTTCGTATATTTATTTTTATTTATTAGTTTGTTGTTCCCAAGATGAGTCCGAGATATTCTAATTTTATTATTTCCCTTTGGTGTATAAACTTTTTGCGACCTTTTCGCCTTTTTTTGGGTTTATGCGAAAAAGTAATAAAATAAACCAAAAAAAATAGAAAAAGAAAAACTAACCACACACACACACACACACACACACACACACACACACACACACAAAAAAAAAAAAAAAGAGGGCAAGGATATCTCCGACTTGACAAATGTGACTTAAAATGACTCGGTCTGCACGTCACCCTTGGAGGTCTTGGCTGACGAGGATGGGTGGGTCCGTCAGTCCGTGGGTGGGTGGGTGGGCAGCGGTGGGTGACACCTGTGACAGACAACCTTCCCGTCCAGCGCGTCACATGGTGCGTCAAGATCACTGTGATAATTAATTGTTGGCGTCACCCGGCAAGGTCTTCACAGGCGCCGTGCCCTTCCCCGCACCTTCCTCCCCTTCCTCCCCTTCCCCCTTACCCCCTTCGTTCCTTCTCTCTTCACCTCCTTACCCCCTCCTTCCTCCCTTCCTCTCTTCCCCCCTTCATTCCTCCCCTCTTCCCCCCCTAAATACGTACCCTGAGAACTCAAAGACCTGCTGAGAAGATGAGGACGTCAGAGTGTCAGGGTGAGAGGGTGTGTTAGGGTGTGAGGCTGTGAGGATGCTAGAGTTAAGGTGCTAGAGTGAGAGTGCTTTAGTTTGGGTGTTAGCGTGAACGTGAGGATGTCAGAGTATGTTAGGGTGAAAGAATGAGAGGGTGTTAGGGTGTGTGGGTGTGTTAGGGTGTGTATCAGTGTGTGTTAAGGTGAAAGGGTGAGCGGGTGTTAGAGGGTGTCAGGGTGTGAGAGAGTGTCAGGGTGTGAGGGTGTGGTAGGGTGAGGATGTTAGAATTAAAGCGCTAGAGTGATTAATCTTTTTGCATTAATTAGATAAAGAAAAGATCCGTTCCAAGGTGTGACGGTGACGCGTGACTGACTTTCATGCAGTGAGGGACAGGTGGTAGTGACGAGCGAGACGACCACCCACATCACCACCACACCACCACACCACCACAACACCACAGCACCACAAATCAACACCACAACACAACTACACCACAACACAACACCACAGCAAAGCACCACAACACCACCACGTTAAAGCTGTCAGTCATGCAACATCGTTATATTCAGCTGAGTGACTGATGACATGAAGGAATGATTGATCGACTGCCTCAATGCCTGAAAACTGACTGACTGACGGACTGACTGATAGACTGACTAGTTCAAGAGTGAATAATGTGTCTAGCTATTGAGTGACTGATTAACTGACTGACTGACTGACTGATTGACTGATTTGTGTTCCTGTTAATACTTGTGGCAGGTCGTTCGTTAATCAGTTTCGTGTAAAAAACTAGAAAATATATGATTATTATATTTTTTTACTTCGCTCGTCCCTCCATCTTAATCCATGTCTTCCTTCTGCTACTCCTTCTGTGTGTGTGTGTGTGTGTGTGTGTGTGTGTGTGTGTGTGTGTGTGTGTGTGTGTGTGTGTGTGTGTGTGTGTGTGTGTGTGTTCACTTCAAGGTCAAGAGTGTTCTGCTGACGTGAACACATTCTATGAACACAAGTTACAATTGCATAAACAATGAATCCCGTTTGACCTTTCTGCCGCCAAGTGTTGTGGTGGTGGTGGTGGTGGTGGTGGTGGTGGTGGTGGTGGTGGTGGTGGTGGCATACAAGAAGGCAAGGTGGTGTTGTCAGAGGGACTTTTGCAACATTTGATGATGATGATGATGATGATGATGATGGTAAAATAAGATAACTTTCTTGATGGTGGTGGTGGTGGTGGTGGTGGTGGTGGTGGTGGTGGTGGTGGTGGTGGTGGTGGTGGTGATGGTGATGGTGATGGTGATGGTGATGGTGATGGTGATGGTGATGGTGGTGATGGTGGTGTATAATATTTCAACATTCCACACAAATCTGAGTGATGAGGTAATTCTTGTATGCACACACACGCACGCACGAATACAAGCACACACACACACACACACACACACACACACACACACACACACACACACACACACTGCACTTACTTTCCGTTGTCTTGAGTGTAAGTCGTTTCAAGAGGGTGTCGAAGGGGCGAGGCAGACAGCAAGAGGCGCCCTAGAGGAAGTCCAGTCAAGAGCCACCTGTACGGCATGGCAGGCGTGGGGGGGGGGGGGGGGGGCAAGTGTAGGGAGCAGGCATGGGTTAGGTGTGTTGGGAGCGGAGGTGTCTTGATTACCACACTCTGATAAGTCCTTCTTTTCTTCCTTCCTTCATTTCATAATTCCTTCCTTCTTTCTATAACTTTTTTCTTTTCTTCCATAATTTGTTCACTCTTTCCTTCCTTCCATTAATTCCTTCCTTCCTTCCTTCCTTCTATAACTCCTTTCTTTCTTTCTTCCTTCCATACCTCCTCCTTTCCATACCTCCTTCCTTTTTTCCATACCTTCTTCCTGCCTTCCTTCCTGTCTTCCTTCCTGCCTTCCTTCCTTTCTTCCTTCCTGCCTTCCTTCCTTCCTTCCTTCCTGCCTTCCATAACTCTTGCCCAACACACTTCCCTTCGATAACACTCCCCTGCAAAACAGAAACAAAACATACACTGAGATTACATACAATTTTTATTTTATTTTATTATTACTTTTAAATAATGTGTGAAAGTGACGTGAAAGTGATAAGTAAAAGTGACAAGATGCTGTATAGTAAATATTTTCATGCCTCCCTAAACATGTATATAAAAACATGTAAATGAAAATAATAATATATTGAAAGATCGTGTACATCTTCATATGGAAAAGTTACAACACGAATGAAAGTATTGCATTACCGCTGCAAAGTTATGTGTTAATTTTGGTGCCATTCTGCTAAGTGTTCAGTGGTGTTGACAGTTAAAACACTTAAATAAAGGACATATACAACATTTAACACGTCACCTCCACCAACACCACCACCATCACAACCACAATCACCACCACCACCACCATCACCACTATCATCACAACCACAATCACCACCACCATCACCACCATCACCACTATCACCACTACCACCACCATTCTTTCTACCTCATACTGGGAAAAACAAAAAAAAATTAAATAAGTGTCCTCCCTCAAACTACAAAACCACTCGTCACATAAGAAAAAAAAACCTACATTCTACACAAAAAATACATTAAAATCTACAATTAGTATACGTAAATATATTTCTTTTTCTATATTTTCCTTCCCACAAGTCCATAAATCATCGTCAATGCCTTAAGGTTTTCACTTCTACTGCTTCTACTTTTTCGTCGGGGAGTCAATAACAGGACCGGTCTGAGGGAGGGTGGCCAGCGGGTATGTTCCTCCCTCCCTCCCTCCCTCCGTCCCTCCCTCCCTCCCTCCCTCCCTCCCTCCCTTAGACAATTAGACTCGCGCCCTCGGGACAACACACGTCATGAAGCAGTAGGAAGAAGAAGGAACAAAAAAACGAACTAGTATTTGAAGTGCATGAGTAAGATTAACCTGTGTGTGTGTGTGTGTGTGTGTGTGTGTGTGTGTGTGTGTGTGTGTGTGTGTGTGTGTGTGTGTGTGTCTCAAATATTCGCAATACACATAACTGGACTACATAGGAAAGTGTGTGTGCGTTAGTATGTTGGTATGTTAGTTAATATTTTAATAATCTTGTTCTTGTGTTTTGTAAAGCGTCTTTGTGTGTGTGTGTGTGTGTGTGTGTGTGTGTGTGTGTGTGTGTGTGTGTGTGTGTGTGTGTGTGTGTGTGTGTGTGTTTGAAAAATGATAACTCAATAATAATAATAAGTTTGGTAGGATTTTATTTTATTATTATTATTATTTATATTTATTTCACTGTTCTGATCTTGTTCTCTGGTCTTCATTAGTGTTAATA
Organism: Cancer borealis; assembly: GCA_036785275.1. Taxonomy (NCBI): domain Eukaryota; kingdom Metazoa; phylum Arthropoda; class Malacostraca; order Decapoda; family Cancridae; genus Cancer; species Cancer borealis. Next base: position 24,263 of record JAXIVD010005653.1, read on the forward strand.
CACCACCACCACCACCACCACCACCACCACCACCACCACCACCACCACCACCATCACCACCACCACCACCACCACCACCACCACCACCACCACCACCACCACCACCACCACCACCACCACCACCACCTGCACCACCACCATCACCACCACCACCACCACCACCACCACCACCACCACCACCACCACCACCACCTGCACCACCACCATCACCACCACCACCACCACCACCACCATCACCACCACCACCATCACCACCACCACCACCACCACCACCACCTCCACCACCATCACCACCACCACCACCACCATCATCATCATCATCATCATCACCACCACCACCACCACCACCACCACCACCACCACCACCACCACCACCACCACCATCACCACCACCACCACCACCACCACCACCACCACCACCATAACTATTTAACTCTCGTCGCTATCAACACCCTCCTTCCTTCCCCTTACCCACCCTCCTCCTCCTTCTTTCTACTATGATCCTCCTCCTCCTCCTCCTCCTCCTCCTCCTCCTCCTCCTCCTCCTCCTCCTCCTCCTCCTCCTCCTCCTCCCTATCGCCTGCCTTCCCCGTGTTTACTTAACAATAGAGACGCGCGTCCTGCCGCCATATGTCGTGGCGGTGATTCCCTCGGGGCTCTCGGGTGTCAGGGCTGATTTACGATGCCTTTATAAATCACACACACACACACACACACACACACACACACACACACACA
>JAXIVD010005654.1:0-5000 GCA_036785275.1 Cancer borealis
ATTATTGTTGATATTATTATTAGTAGTAGTATTTCTACTACTATACTACTACTACTACTACTACTACTACTACTATACTACTACTACTACTACTACTACTCTCTCTCTCTATTTAGCTCAGTCAGGCTTCGCACACTAACTATTGACACACACCTTCGTAATTGCTTCCAAGCAAAGCAGGTGGAGGATGCATAAAATGTGCACCGTTTTTTCGTTTTCGTTTCTTGTTGCAGGCTTATTTTTTGCAGCAGTTATACCTTTTACGAGTTGTCTATCATCTTAAAGAGACTGAATGCTTTGATGGCACGCTGTCTTTGGTCTCATATGGAGTTGTGAAGATGCTAAATTTAGACGGAGTTCTTATATTATGCATCGTCATCATCATCATCATCATCATCATCATCATCATCATCATCATCATCATCATCATCATCATCATCATCATCATCATCATCATGTTGTTGGTACTGTTCTGACCGTCGTTCCGTTTCGTCCCGTCATTCTATAAACAAGACAAAACAAACTGACTGCATCGTCTTGTTCCTCCTGGATGGGCCGTTGGAAGGCAAATGGAAAATAATGTTTCTCAGAGAGTGCGCAGATTCCTTTGTTTTTCGCACATTAAGGCGCTTGATATGTTGTGCAGTGTGATGAACTAGACGTTGAGGTTATTTCATTTAGAGAAAATTGGAAGCACAAGCTGGCAAAACAAACAAACAACAAAAATAACCCAAAAAACAAAAAAAATCTGCGGAAGGAATGTATATAATTTGCAATAGTTCCACATATACTTAAATTCAGAATCCTCCGTGTAAAAAAAAAGCCAAAAAGCAACATTGTGCTTAGTTTAATTACAGTTATAATGAAAGTATTTAGAAAATTTAGACAAAATGTAGGTTGCAAAAAAACAAACAAACTAACAGTACTAAAAGAAAGGGAGAACAAATTGTATAAAGTTAACAACAACATGGATTCTAACACCTTAACATCTGTCTAATAACTAACCTTAATGCATATAAATAACCTTTTCTCACATTACCTGGATGCACACTACCTGTCTACGAATAGCCAAGTCCTACATACAACGCACTTTCCAACCCTTTCAGGTAGCATATATTATCATCCCCTTTCCCGGAATGAAACAGAAGCAGCGGTGCGTAATTCCTTCGTCAGGAGAGAACGTTCATTTCAGATCTCTCAGCATATACTTCAGATTCTATTAATCACCGACTTACTTATCTCACATTTACCTCCTTTGTGTGGGGATGGGAACAGACTAATCCTGAGGACGTTTGAGGAAGGAAGGAGTGAGGGGTGGCAGAAGGGGAATATGAAAGCCCGAAATGAGGACATGTAGATAAGAACAGACAACGTACATGTACATAAAAAAGGTAACAAAGTGGAGAGAGAGAGAGAGAGAGAGAGAGAGAGAGAGAGAGAGAGAGAGAGAGAGAGAGAGAGAGAGAGAGAGAGAGACCACTAAGGTAAATAAGATATCTTTCAGTGACGATGCATGAAATATAATCCAGAAGGCAAAATGGATATCAAGATGAATGACAGGAGTGAATGTGGAATGCGATAATGAAAGAGGGCGAGGCTGAGAAAGAATGCGCAGGGTGAGATAGGGGAGAGAGAGAGAGAGAGAGAGAGAGAGAGAGAGAGAGAGAGAGAGAGAGAGAGAGAGAGAGAGAGAGAGAGAGAGAGAGAGAGAGATGAAGTAATTGAACATACGAAATGTAGCAATCAAAACAACAAGGGTATATCTATATGGTGTTAGAAGGCTGAGACGCGGGAGTCACTGACTAAAAGTGAAGAAAATGAAGAAGGAACTGCATGAGGGAACGAGAGACAGAGACGACGAGAAAATTGGAAGAGTAAATCTAATTGGACAGGGACCGCGCCGGAAACAGGCATCCCAGAGGAGGGCGACGCTTAGGGGAGACTTAAAAGAAAACACGAGTTTGCTCCTCCATTAAACACTTGCCCTGTGAAAGCTAGTTGTCTTTTTTTTTTTAACACACACACACACACACACACACACACACACACACACACACACACACACACACACACACACACACACACACACACACACACACACACACACACACACACACACACACATCTCATCTACTGGCCGGTAATTAAGACTACCTCTCTTCTCGAGTTTCATAATTTATCGAAATAATGTAACTTTAGTGACCTTTAATTATCTGCAAACGATAAGGTTGTTAATATCCTTTGAAAAAAAATTAATAAGGTTTTGATCACAGTCGTTCTAACTTATTTAACTGACCTGATCCCTCATAGTTCTGAAAATAGTCTCCATTGGTATTTTTTTGTTTCTGTAGCGATATATTACACATAATTATAATTAACTGATATTACAGCGTATAGTGTTAAGTTACAGTAATGCACCATACTCTCATTAGCCTGATTCTTACCCACAGTACTATACAACATCGCCTAAAGGAGCCTGAAGTGTAAACAATGACCTCGGTATTATTTTGTGATAAACCTAAACATAATCGCCTGAAACCCATGTTGTCCAGATTATTCCCTTCTCTCAACTCGGGAGTCACGCTAAGAGTACGGGGTTTCCAGGAATCCATGGAAGCCCTTACACGTGCACATTTGATTAGGTGAAACACTAGAAAGGCAGTAAGATGCTTGCAGAGTTCATCCGTGTATAGCTCTCGCTGTCATTATTATTATTATTATTATTATTATTATTATTATTATTATTATTATTTTTATTATTATTATTATTATTATTACTATCATTATCATCATCAGCAATAGCAAACCCATCGCTTCGCCGCCAAATCCATGAGGCAGACATTGAAAAAATGATCTATTTCCTCATCTTAATTATATAATTGTTTTTATTTGTTGTATTTCGTGGCCTCATCCTTACGTAACTTGAATGTTGATGTGTGGAAGATGGAAGGATAGTGATGGGAAGTGACAGCTGATGAAGGTGATGATAGATAGGATGGTGATAGAAGGTACTTAGTGGTGATAAAAGGTGCCGAGAGGTGATAGTGGTGATAAGAGGTGTTGAAAGGTGATGAATGGTTAGGAGGTGTTGAGTGGTGATTCGTGGTGATAGAAGGTGCTGAAAGGTAATGGGTAGTTATAGGAGGAGTTGAAACGTGATGAGTGGTAATGGGGAGGAATGGAATGAAGGATGGGTGCTGGTGAGGTGATGGGGAATGAATGATAGGAGTGAGGGATAGTGATGGAATGTCATTATTACTATCGTTGTTGTTGTTGTTGCTATTCGTATTTATGCATTAATTTTAATCAGTGGCTGGAGTAATTTTTGGCATCTTGGAAGGAGTCTTGATAATCGTTCATAACATTCCTACCCTCACCCTGTCATTGTGCTGGTCCCAACAAAGGATTCCCCTCTCCCTCGCCCACCTCTTTAGCATTTTTTCCCCTTTCCCCTCCAGCACATTTTCCTCCAGGAACATGATGGCGGTAGAAGGTTCAGGTTGATTTTTGCCAGAAATCTAACGACGTTTAGTCAATGTGAAAACAAAAGACTGCAAACTGCTTTACTCTATTTTGTTTTGTTTTTATTTTACTTTGATTATTATTTTGTTTACATTTTAAATTAGCGTTATGCTTTTTCAGTTATTGCATATTTTGTACGAAGTGTGTGGGATTACGAAATACTGGCTTGTGAAATTTTTTTTTTTTACTTCAACTTTATTAACTTGTCACTCGGAGTGAACCTCCTGTTCATCCCCTCCACATCCCAGCGGACTCTAGGCAAGCTGGGTTGGAGGGGGCTGAGTCGTCACTGAGTTCAATAAAAGCTATCAACTTCCTCGATCAGAAAAGTTACGCATTACTGATCCTTTTTTGCAGAAGTTTTGATGATCATTCACTTTGCTTCCCCATGCAATTCCCAGAGCGTATGAGTTGTGTAAGGAGACAAAGTCGAATGCTGAGGCAATGCTTAGCTTAGCATACGTCCACTTTTATGCTGGTCCCTCTCGACTCCTCACGCCCACGTAAATATGCACGAAAGGGTTTACCTGTGAAGCAATCAAAATACATGAGCTCAATTAGCATGGGATCCGAGAAGACTCGAAGATGCGCTCCACTGTACCAATAACTCCTCAAGCTTTAAAGCCTTCAATTGACCAGCGAATGTTTGTGTGTGTGTGTGTGTGTGTGTGTGTGTGTGTGTGTGTGTGTGTGTGTGTGTGTGTGTGTGTGATTCCTGGGCATGAATTTTAACTCAAAACACCATCAGAAACAAATACATTTCTATCTAAAAAAGAATATTTACTCTTTCCGCGTTCCGAGTAAGACGCCAGTGTAGGATTAGTTCGGTGGGATTAGCTGGAAGTGTCTGGAGAGTTGAGCTTCATTTGGGTCCATTTCCGTGTTGGAATGGGCTACTATCGAGGGTTGGCTTGTGTGTATTGAGAGTTTCAGGCTCTCGCTTGCTAATCTAATATTTTGAGGGCGAAGCTCCATCCATTTTCGCTTCTTCCAGGAAGTCTTCGTTGAACACATCATTACTTCGCTCTCGTGCTTCATATACAGTGACAGTGCACCACATTTATTGAGATTTAATTCTACACCCTCGTCTTGCCGTCTCTTCCTCATATTTGCTTTCTGCACCGAGCCCCACTTTACACTGGCCTCCTTCACCACCACACAGTCTCACCCTTCTCCATCCCGCCCCTAGCCTTCATGTCTCGCCTCTCTGCTTCCGGCACCACCCCACCCACAATAACGAGCTACACAAACTTCATTCAACAGCCGCCTGCGGTGGATCGTTGCCTAAAACTTACTGGATAAACAGAATTGCAGTGCGCTCTTTTCTCTTTACCTCGTCATGGAAGGAAAGTTGTTCGCATGTTTAAGTAGAGGCAAATACCGGCCTGTCTTCGTGTGAAAGATTTATTATTCAGGAATACTCTGTGTCATCGCTGGGAGAGAAGAGCATGCATTGGAGTATCAGATTTCCTCTACGC
>JAXIVD010005654.1:10000-20000 GCA_036785275.1 Cancer borealis
GTGAAAGAGCTAATGTTTTAGTATTTGGAGAAAGAAAAACCTAGATGTGAAGGTTAAAACAGAAATGATTGAAGGAATTTTGTCCTTGCTCTTACGTAGTACTGCAAGACGTGGGTTCTAAATGCATGGTCAAGGAAAAATATAAAGGTGCAGAAGTGATGTGTTCGCTAACAGTTACATGTATAAGATGGTTTGATAATGAGAACCTACATAGTCAGAAAGATGTGCGGAAGGTGTAACTTGGTGAAGAGGGTTTAAGAGGGCAGACCAGGGTGTGATCAAGGGGTTTGGTTATGTAGCAAGAATGGAGATGATAATTAAAGGAATATATAAAGGCAAAGGGCTAAGGGGAAAACTAAGAAAGGAATGGAGAAATGTGGTTAAGAAAGCACTAAACCACAGGAGGTTAAGCATCAAAGAAGGTGAAAGGGTTGTATGGGATAGTGAGTTGGAGCCATTTGGTATATAGGGGGTGACGCGCAGCTGAGATCTGAGACCTCAAGCAATGTGAAGTGGCTGGAGTGAAACACAGGCACTGGGATCTGGCTGTGGAGCAGTATTAAAGTCGAGGATTAAAAAAAAAAATTACAGTTATCTCAGTATCTGAAATGAAATGCAATACGAAATCCCTAAATTGAATATTGGGAAAAAAAAAAAAAAAAAAAAAAAAAAAAAAAAAAAAAAAAAAAAATATATATATATATATATATATATATATATATATATATATATATATATATATATATATATATATATATATATATATATATATACATAGAATTTCTTTGTTGCATATATTTCGTGATCGAGTTTTAACAGTGTTTCGTGTTGTTTAACATTTTCCTTCATGTTATACGTACTAACACACCTGAGAGGGGAGGAAGAGTAGAGGGGTGAACGACTCCTGCACGTAGATGCTCTCCGGCTGTCTGTCACTCCGTTTCTTTAATTTAGTGAAAGAAACGGAGAGTAATGTGAAGGGGACGCTGCGTATCACCAAGCCAAAACTGTGTGAAGAAAGATACGAGGCAATAAATTACACGCATCCTAGAGGAGGACGGCTTAACACTCACTGGAGACAGGCATAAACATTTAGCGTGTGAAGCCTGTGTTTGTGGTTAATAATGAAATATTCACTCACTTTCATTATCAACATCCAAATATTTATAGAATGTCATGAGGCATTTCACAAGGTGTGCGGGGAATACAGGCACTAACAGTAATTGTTGAAGCACGTGATAGCTACTGGCTCGGCCTCTCACTTTTATTACCTGGATTACATTTCCCGGATTGCGTATTTACCATTACTAGCAGCTTGTGTTGCACCTTACCGCTATCAGCAGTACGAGAACTGACTCACATGGACATCCTGTATAAGTGCAGCACACCAAATGCTGCATCCTACACCAAAGGATGCGCCTCCAGTAGTGCTCTGCTCACCAACACTTATAGGAGAAAATAGAACAAGGAACCCTTAGACGAAAAATTTTTTTTTATATGTGTATATATATATTTATATATATGTATATATATGTATATATATTTATATATATATATATATATATATATATATATATATATATATATATATATATATATATATATATATATATATATATATATATATATATATATATATATATATATATATATATATATATATAAAGAGAGAGAAAAAAAAAAAAAGAAAGAAAGAAAGAAATGGATAGATAGATGAATATAGATATCGATTTATATAATTAGATGGCCATATACGTATATAGATCTAAGTAGTAGTTAAATACATAAGTCTATATTTAACCATCTATTTATTTATTTTGTTATGTTTATGTTGGTAAGTCGACCTGATACATCTTTACCTACTCCAACAGTGTTTCCAATGCACACCTTGAAAAGAATGAGAAGTCTGACCGCTTCATAAATCATCATTTCTCCTCCCCAGCAGCATTTCCTCTGATTAAAGGCTCTCGACTCAGTGTTCGGATCACATACAGCGGACTGATCTTGGACCAAAGTGTATAAACAAATGGATTTCCGAAGTTACGTCGCTGAGTGTTTAGTTTTTGACCAAACCAAGCGAAAAGTGCTCAGAAGAGGTGACCACTTAGGTTAACAGAACCACAAACTAGGAAAGGAGAAAGTTAAGGCAGATGCATTGAGATGAAAAAAATACGAAAAACACTGATAAATAACATGATGATAACTGGGAAAAATGAACAGCAGGTATTACACGTTATCATGATAACTTACATAGTTCTTGTTTAATTATTAGCTTCTATAAGTTTGCGCTGTCTGTATTGTTTCCGTCAGTTCTTTTCCTCCTCCTAGGTGCTGTCTCGGTATGGGTCGTCCGCTCAGGTACAGCGTGTGTGTCTCATGTGTAGGAGGCTTCACTCACACAGTGCTTCGAAAACAATGTGACTCAAAGCTGTTCGTATCGTCACCTTTCGTCTTTGTTTTTTGTATTCAATCTCTCAGTCCCCATAAGTGTTTTTTTTTTATCGCTATCTCACTTTACAAAATATTAACTAAAACCTGTGTTTCTGCATCCTTTTGTTATAACTTGAGGTTCTTCTAGAAAGAACAAAAGTGATCTTATATACAGAACACACTTGTTATTTTCTTTAATTTTCAGAATAGAATAACATTTAGTGAGTTCAATTTTTATAGATATATGTAAGCATAAGCCAACCTCCTTTGTGAAAAATAAAATAAAAAGTGCAACGTCTACCATTGATGAGGATACATTTAATTTTCTGCATCTGTATATGGTTTCGCGTGGCTTGGCAAGGAGCAGCCGTCCAAGATAGACGAGCTGTAGGAACAGTTTGAGAGCTTCACACATTACGAGCATTTCGGGACTGTGTTGGAGATGAACCTCTCTGTGATAGGTGGCAGGTCCGCCTCACGGCCACTGCCTGACTAGTGACTACCCTGGATGTTGTACCCTGGCTGACAGGCGCGGCACATCGCTTAATAGACATTGTTCGGGCCGGTAAAGGAGGACGCACCGTCTGCTGTCGGTGTGATGACGGGGAATGACGGTGGAGGTAGTGCAGGTGGTGGTAATGGTGATGGTGGTGGTGACAGTGATAGTAGGTGTAGTAAGGGATAGTTGTGGTGGTGGAGGGAGCGGAAGTAGTGGTAGTGTTCCATTTCCAATAGATCACACAGGAAGCACCTCACTTACAATAATCAGAACCTGTCGTGAGGTAGACAGGTGAAGGAATTGGAATCGTCGGGCTGATCCTCCAACACGCAGTTGTTGTAATCGTAACACTATTACATTACCTTTCTATATACTAAGACATGGAATGTGTGTGCTTAGTGTAGACGATGACAGTCTTCTCTCTGATGAAGAAATAATTAGTGTCAGGGGAATGGTAAAACCCCACTGTGTTAAGAGAGCAGAGTTGATGCAAGGTGTGGACCATAGAGTGAAGGATAAAGCTGACGGGGTTTTGATAGGCAGGGAAGCATTTCAGTGGTACGCAGGAATTCTTGCAGGTGTCGCCAGGTACACAACCGTTCATGCGTAAATCAGATACACGGTTTGAGGCTGGTGTGCGAAGTGTTGTTGAAGGGTATGGTGTCCGCGAGGCTAGCGTTGTGCTGCGTGTTGTTTGTAGGTGACAAACTTTAATACCCGGTCAGTACTGTTTGCAAATTTTTTTTCTGCAGGTACTCCTTCATTGATTAAATTCCACGTAAAGATAAACTATTGGGTGGCCCGTGTGTAGTTTCCTCTGACCCTGTGTAGAAATCAAACCATAAAGTTGAACTCAGGTTAAGGATTAAAAGTTAGGGTAAGGACTTAAACTTGGATCCTTAACTAGAACACCGTCTAAGAACCAAGGATTCAAAGGCAGACCTAAAATAGAGAAGGCAGGTCAAAGGGTTCGTAGCGAGGCAGTGCTGCCAATATACCACCAGGGAGCGTGATATTGTGATTCAGTTAGAGAGAGAGAGAGAGAGAGAGAGAGAGAGAGAGAGAGAGAGAGAGAGAGAGAGAGAGAGAGAGAGAGAGAGAGAGAGAGAGAGAGAGAGAGAGAGAGAGAGAGAGAGAGAGAGAGAGAGAGAGAGAGAGAGAGAGAGAGAGAGAGAGAGAGAGAGAGAGAGAGAGAAAAAAAAAATAAAGAGAAAGAGAAAGAGAAAGAGAAAGAGAAAGAGAGAGAGAGAGAGAGAGAGAGAGAGAGAGAGAGAGAGAGAGAGAGAGAGAGAGAGAGAGAGAGAGAGAGAGAGAGAGAGAGAGAGATACTTCCTAAAGCAATCAAAAAAGAAACCATCGAAGAATAACGAAGTTGAGTTCATTAAGTTCATAAAGGGAACTCATCGTCCTGCCGGAGTGTGGCTGAAAAGAGAAGAGTCAATTGAAGCATCAGTGAAGCTGTTCTCGAGGCCAAGCGGCGGCAACAGACATGTGAAGGAGAGTGGGAGAGAATAGTGAAAAGAAAAAGGAGGTATAAGTGAGAGAGCAAGGATGGTGGAGAGGTGAGAGGGGAAATGTAAAGGAGAAGAGGGAGGACCAAATAAATGCAAGGGTTGCGGTGAGAAGTAAGGAGAGGAGTAGTGAATAGAGGGAGGGAGCAATAAACGAAGTAAGAAGGATAATGATAACAGGAATGAAGGAACTGGAGTAAAGAGAGAAAACATTTGTACAGGTGTGAGAAAAGGGAAAGTGATAGAAAAAATATAAACGATGCATTATGAAATACCAAAAAGGAAGGAGAGAAGGGTTTTGGGGGAGAATATTAATTAGGTAACAAAATAATATGAACAATTAAGAACATACATTAGTTAAAGGGAGAGTGGACAAGACTAAAATGATATATATATATATATATATATATATATATATATATATATATATATATATATATATATATATATATATATAATCTGAAAACTAAAACTGAAAAAAGGGTAATGCAGTGCAGCACAAGCAACACTAAAACCAGAGAGAACAACTTTTTAAAATACACCGTGGCTAGTTATGGTTATGTTTGTTTTTCCTTTTGTTTCTAATTTACGCCGTACACTCAGGTATTTTAAGGCGCCGCACCATTCTCCACGCCAACGCCCCGGCAGCCACGGACCAGCCGTGATAATTGAAGTCATTAACCCTGGTAACAATGCAACTCTCGCTCCAGGAATTGCCTGATCTTAGAGCTGAAATTGCAAGTCTCACCTGGGGGCCCTTCAGCGGCAGGTTAATGAGCTTGGAGTGACAAGATGAGGTGCGGGAGGCTGGAACGAAAGCCTAAATGTGCATGCGTGTTTTTCTCCTCAAAATTGCGTTTCTCATTAGGGTTTGGGTTATTGTCGATCACTCATAATGCGATAAAAAGGAGACATGTTTACCAAAGGGCCAATGACCTTACGCCCAATAACTAATCAAGGCTCAGGTAAAGGCCTTCCCTCCGTGCCGTTGGGAACGTTATTATGTAAGTGTCTCATTACTGATCAAACCAATAAATCACTGCAGCTTGAAAAGTCACGTTTTGTCGTTCCCCGCCAAATGCTATTGTTCTCTTCTCCTTTGTTCCGCGAGATTTGGTTTTTCTTCTCTATTTCCTTCCTTCTCCTCGTCATTTTCTTCCTTCTCCTCGTTCTCGTCCCCCTCTTCCTCTTCCCTTTCACTCTTAAACTACCTGTCTTGTTTTATGTTTTTTTTTTTATATCACACTTCTGCCATTCATCTCCTTTTATCATTTTTCCTCCCGACTTCTTTTATCACCGTTTCTCCATTATGACAGTTTATTTTTTCCCATAATCTTTTTAGCACATTCTTTCATTATTTTTCCCCTCTTCTCTCCCCTGCCCTCTCTTCATCACGTTCCTCTATGTCCCTCATTCTTTGTCGCAGTGCTTTCCGGCCAAGATTTGCCAGCAGCCAACAACACTCATATTTTCTGACAGGGAAACGTACCCAGTAATTATCTATCTATCTATCTATCTATCTATCTATCTATCTATCTATCTATCTATCTATTTATCTATCTATTTATCCATCCAAGGTTTATCCACTGGCAGCTAATGACGCCAGCATGTGACTCGAGAAGTAATTAAGAGAAAGATGGATAGTTGTGAAAAAAATATACTGAGTTCGCAACTTGACAGCTTGTTGACGTCATGGATGAGTTATTTTAGTTTTCGGCCTTGTGGTGTGTCAACAACTACTTGTACTCTATGAACCTGGTATCTTTCTATCTAATTTTTTTCCGTATATGAATAATCACACTAACCAGCAGGTGATGACTTCCTGTATATGCATGGTTCCCAAAATACGTGATGTAGTGTACCCCGTCAGACTTTGAAAGACCGGTGGCGCATCTCTCTGTTATCATTTATACCTTCCCTACACTACTAGACTTCATGTTATGGAGGGACTATTTCCTGGTTTTCAGGAGACCCACAACTGAAGACTTAAGAAAATCAGAGAAATATTCCTGCGATAGGTGTTATTAGAATGGAAATACTATCCTCTATCGGCAAATAATCGAACTAGTTTGGCGGCTGCATTGCCATCAGACGGACGATTTATAAACCATGTATTAGGATCTATCGTTTTGTGGCTGAATATCACGCTGCCATCTGATGCGAAGATGATACCATGAAATGTGATATAATCGACGTATCACTTCCGCTTATTTTGAAATCTCGCGTGATTATTGTGGAAAATCTCCTTTCATTATGCTGTGCCGCCGTAGTGTATTAGAAGTGGATCCAAAGTTTTGTGGTGCTTAATTAGCTTGTTCTTCAAGATCGTCTCCGTTGGGTCATGAAACGTAATTAGTGAAGCAACTCATGTATATTAACGAGGCCTGACGACAAGCACATCCACTCGTTGTAAAGGAGTCCAGGATGAAATAGTGCTATTGACACCACTCTATGACTTATCATCACACCTAAGCATGACATTGTACCTTGGAAATCCTTTGAAGCACCCGTGCGATTCAGGTTGCAATCCCTAATGACGCTAGACGAGTGTGTGTTTGTTTCTTTGCGTCGTGCTGACGTCATCAGCTCCGGGGGCGACAGGGTATGGAATAAACAGTCTTTTGTCCTTCACCCTTCAAGCTCCGACTACCTTCAAGACGTTGAGTGTCCAGGAAACATGAACTTTATAATGTTTACACTTGCGTGCTTTCGGTTATTATGGTCCCTTCTGCTGCCGCTGCTTCGGTGCTGAAATACCTGACAGGGAAATACTCGATTTTACATGTTTTTACATTTCTTCATCAAAACTTCCTTCCTTCATTAGTAAAGACTGACAGACATGTTTTCAGTATTCGCCCTCTGAACACAAAGGCTTACTAATGCAAACATACTTGCGCGTGCACATGTATGTATGTGTGTGTGTGTGTGTGTGTGTGTGTGTGTGTGTGTGTGTGTGTGTGTGTGTGTGTGTGTGTGTGTGTGTGTGTGTGTGTGTGTGTGTGTGTGTATGTGTGTGTGTGTGTGTGTGTGTGTGTGTGTGTGTGTGTGTGTGTGTGTGTGTGTGTGTGTGTGTGTGTGATATCCATATATATATACATACATATATATATATATATATATATATATATATATATATATATATATATATATATGAAAAAAAAAGAAAAAAATATATATATTATATATTATATATACATATATGTATGTATATACTTGTTTATTTATTTATTTATTTATTTATTAATTAATTAATTAATTCATTAATATGACCTAAGAAAAACAGCTACAATAAATTCATGTTTACAACTCAACCTAAGTCCTACCGTGGGAATCGACACGTGGTCCTCAAACACCACCACCACCACCACCACCACCACCACCACCACCACCACCACCACCACCACCACCACCACCACCACCACCACCACCACCACTCCTATGTTATTATGCAAATGTGTTAGTCGCGGAGGGAAGTTGTTTGTGCAACGCATAACTGGTGACACTTTTTAGGCGAGGAACGAATAATGTCCTACTGAGACAAGATTAAAGAGGCTTTAACTCTCTAAACACAACAATATCTGAATGAGTTTACTGATTCTGCAAGAGGTGGTCCTGCTGCATAAATGTCTCACATTCACTACTGCTTCTCTTCAAAGGCAATATTTCCACTTGTCCGCAGCATGATATTACGCTTTAAAAAAAAAAAAAAGATCTAGAACAGGTGCAATTGGATGTAAGTCGCCGCTGGACAATAAGTGAAAATATAGATTAATCTAAGTGTCAATTTCTTCGAACAAAGGCTTGGTAGTACTGTCAAGACCAGAAACCCTTACAAAATAATCATAATGTGTTGCCATCAGTACATGCTCTGGCACACAATTGAGCATGTGTAACAAAGGACATCAGGTCACCTTTGCCATACCACTATGTGCTACACATCATAAGTAGACTTTCGTATTTCCGTAATTAAGACAAAGATGACAGAGTGGACAAGGCAGCGTATTCCTGCAAGCGATGCCACAAAGGAAGGTCATTCTGCCTTGTTTACCAAAGACAACTTCATTAGCTTCTTCAAGTTTGGGGTTAATAATGGCAGGTAAGACAGTCACCGTCCTTAAGTTAGTTACGACTATATGTGAAACTAGGCTGTGCTATTGACATTATACCTTAAAATTACATGGTTTTGACAACACTACATTGTATTATTTACCTTTTTTATGACTTTTCACATGACAGTACTTCAATCATATTTTGAGACGACATGGCCATTTGTGTTGATATAAATACCTACTTTTACTGTGTCCCTTGCAAGCCTCACTAGCTACACAATTTTCAGAACACCATTAATTCCATAAATTCGAAGCCACAGCCCTCCCCCTCCCTCCCCACCCCGACACAAAGTACACTCGAGTCGGAATGAATGCAGGAAAGTCTGATGAAGGCGCTAATGGACTGAGCAATTAAGTACAAAAGGAATATGATAAAAATAGTTTCCCACCCTCTTCTCTTCTCTTTCCTTTAACTTAATTATCGGTTCCCTTTCAAATGTTTCTCCCTCAGGTGCTATCAAAGGCCAACCTTAAGACACTGTAGAGAGAGACATGAACAAAAAAATATGATAAAAAGAAACATCATTTTAACTTTTTTTTTTTGTATCTCTTGAAGCTTCAATCTTTTTTCCTGTTCCCTTTTCAATTTTCTGTATTATTATGTTGTGGTGGCGGGATGAAGGTGTTGGGTTTGTTGGTGTTGTAGCTGTTGTTCTTGTTGTGGTGGTGGTGGTTGTTTTGGTGATATTACTGAGGAAATGGTATTTGGATCTAAGCATTTTCACACACACACACACACACACACACACACACACACACACACACACACACACACACACACACACACACACACACACACACACACACACACACACACACACACACACACACACACACACACACACACACACACACACACACACACACACACACACACACACACACACACACACACACACACACACACACACACACACACAAATACACACACATGCACGTGTGTGTACGTGGGTTTTGCCGTTAATCTTATGTTATTCAGTGAGTGAGTGAGTGAGTGAGTGAGTGAGTCAGTCTGTCTTTTTGTCTGCTTGCCGGTCGGGCAGTTTGTATTCAGGTAATTCTGCTTAATTATCTCTTTGTGGATATGCTCATATGTGCGTCTATCTGCCTGTCTGTTTGTGTGTCTATCTGTCTATTTGTCTGTCTGTCTGTTTGTCTACCTTTTATGTGTATCATCGCAAAAAATATATGATAATTTAAGATTAATTCGAAGTTTTTATTTTATCTTTATTTCACTCACAAAATGTTCAAAGGCTCTGTATTATATCCAGTGATTATTATTTAGTTTTATGAATAACAAAGCTTCTGAAATAAGGTCATCATTATGAATTTCATTTTTCATTCAAGGACGTCATCATGATAATGATGATAATATTGTCACTCTTAATACAGTTAGCGACTCTTAAGCACACACGTTACATCCTCTGCCTACGTGCACCGCCAAGTGTTGA
>JAXIVD010005654.1:25000-27875 GCA_036785275.1 Cancer borealis
CGCGCGTTCTGGTGCAGCGGACTAACTTTCACCCAACACCGGGATCCTAGACTCAATTTGGAGGTCTCTAATTTTTTTTTGCCGTTGGACTTAACAACTCGCTTCTTTTTTTGTATGTAAACTGGCATAACCCTTTTTTGACTTTGAAGTTTTAACATGGCATACCAGGATTCGTGGAGACATTACTCCTCCCCTCCCTGTTGCTCCTTGTCTTTTCGTTGGAGAGTATACAGAGGAGAGGTTTCACAGGCTCCTCGCTCCGTCCCTTTCGTTGCATTTTACGAACAACAGGGATTACGAGAGAGAGATAGATAGATAGATAGATAGATAGAGAGAGAGAGAGAGAGAGAGAGAGAGAGAGAGAGAGAGAGAGAGAGAGAGAGAGAGAGAGAGAGAGAGAGAGAGAGAGAGAGAGAGAGAGAGGAGAAAAAAAAAAAAGAGAGAGAGAGAGAGAGAGAGAGAGAAAAAAAAAATTTGTTTCGCCCACATTTATGTTTTTGGCTGAGTAATCATTGCCATAAACATTATTGGTATGAAGCACAATTGAATGAAGTGTCGCACATTTTAAACAATTTGAAGGTCACATAAATGAACACGTACGTTTTTGTGTGTACCATCCTGACTGGGTTATTATTATCTCTCTCCTTTACCTTTAATCATTATCACTATACACCAAGAAGAAATTGAGTTTTTATAAATGTCCTTTCTTTCTAAATATAAATGTATCTTTATCTCATATTTACACTATCTTTATAGGGGATGCGTGTATTTTTCACTCCACCCGTGTGTCTGCCTGACTCATTAGTAACAGCATCGCAAGATCAATCTCGGTGAAACAATAGGTGTTCGTACTCGGAACACTTCATAACTAGAACCACAGAAGTATGAGATCAAGAGACATCTTCGATTTATTTTGTAATTCTAATATTACACTGAGTTGATTGAACAAGAGGTTTCAAGCCACATCCATACCACCACTCGATTGGCTGAAGACAAGGTGATGTAAAATCATCACCAGAGCGGGATTGACAGGTCGATGTGACAGGTTGATTACTGTATTTCATTAGTTGTATGTTGATGAGGGTGGTTGGTTTCACAATAAGCCGTCTAATGAACCCTTGCCCTTCTCCCAACACCCTCACTTAACTCTAGGTGGATAATGTAAGATAATTTGGACAGCACCAACGCTTTGGTAATGTGTACGTATAAACGCGGCAGCACACTCGAACTGACACAAACACACGTTTCTACACTCACGCTACGCGCACAATATAAAGATGTACAGCCGGTGTCTGAATATCATAATGTGCAACTTAGAATTATAAAATAATTAATGTTATTAGATAAGAAAAATCTCAACAATTGGAATATTATTGGCAATCTTTAAACAATTCCCACCACCCCTATTTTTGGCATGGCAATTAAGAAGAATGACCATTACACGTGGAGCTGTAATCGTCCCTTCACTAATGATTGCACCAAACAATGAAGCAAAGTAATTAGATTTCTTTTATCGTTTTTTCTTAATCCTCGATACCTTTTTAATTCAAGTTTCACTTTGCTGAATATTTATTACAATAATTGGCTGAGCTACTTAACTTAATTATACACACACGTAAGTATCTGTTGGAGTGGAGCAGCGGTGTCAACGAGTATCATGATAAAGATAGACATCAAGACCCTGTATAGTACGTCTTGCGCGTATATGTACGTATATGTGTATGTATTTGTATGTGTTTGTGGGCGCTTGCGTGTCTGTGCATGTGTGTGTTTAATAGTAATGATAGTTGTACTGGATCAATACATCGGTGCTATCAGTTGTTACCATCGTAACTACCATTAGACTGGATTGGGTGCAAGATCTACATACAGATATCTGGATCGTGGGTTCGGTGGTTCATTAACTCCC
The DNA here is from genome assembly GCA_036785275.1 of Cancer borealis. Taxonomy (NCBI): domain Eukaryota; kingdom Metazoa; phylum Arthropoda; class Malacostraca; order Decapoda; family Cancridae; genus Cancer; species Cancer borealis. The sequence continues at coordinate 26,910 of JAXIVD010005654.1, forward strand.
GCGCATGAAAGTAACTGACGTCAGCAGCGTGACGTGATATGGTGACGCACAGTGACGCCACCAACCACCACCTCTTGAGCCGACTATTAGACTGTTAACACCGCAAACTCTTGGAATCAGATGTAATCCCGCACCCGTGGCTGAGAGGCATTAGACCTTCTGCTACTTGTTTAGTTGTCTCCGCCGTTGACGCTGCTTCATCGCGTACTCACCCAGTCGTGTGTTGCATTCAGCATAATGCATCGGAGTCGAGAAACTCCGCGGGAAATTCCGATTCAATATTGATTTGAAATTTCTTAGTTTATGGTTTTGTTTGATCTTTCCATTACTGGTAAGGCAAGTTTAGATGAATTTGAATTTACGGTTCCGATGTTTATGGACTAGATAAACAAACACATGGAAAGGCAAACAAAAGCATCTCATTACACCTTCACCCAACTACATCACAGCGAGAGAGAGAGAGAGAGAGAGAGAGAGAGAGAGAGAGAGAGAGAGAGAGAGAGAGAGAGAGAGAGAGAAGGAGAGAGAGAGAGAGAGAGAGAGAGAGAGAGAGAGAGAGAGAGAGAGAGAGAGAGAGAGAGAGAGAGAGAGAGAGATTGACGAAAAAAATAGTTTAAAAAGTGAGTAACGAAGTTGAGATTGGTAAGGAATAAAACACTCAGTTAATGAGAAAGGAACAAGTAAGAGGGGAATAAGGTAAGATGCAATTGGGAAACACAGGGAAGACAATTAAAATTATCAAACGGATTAGAGAGAGAGAGAGAGAGAGAGAGAGAGAGAGAGAGAGAGAGAGAGAGAGAGAGAGAGAGAGAGAGAGAGAGAGAGAGAGAGAGAGAGAGAGAGAACTAGACAAACAGACAGAAAGACAGACAGATATAGATGAACAAACTGAAATGAACATATGCAAAAAAACAAAACTAACACAAACTAAAAAGAAAAAAAGAAAATAAATGAACAAAGAGAGAC
>JAXIVD010005655.1:0-27873 GCA_036785275.1 Cancer borealis
GTGCATCTAATCCAACTAAATATCACTGTTGAATGTTATATTGACTATATAATTCAATATTTGTTTTACCTTAAGTGGCCTCCATCCCAGCTCTTTACTCTCCATGTAGATCATGCCACAGCGAGACACAGTTGCTGGTGATGCTTCTTCCAGGTCACAAGTCTCAAAAATAACACTCATTTTACTTGGCATCTGGAAAGATATAATAACAATACCAATAATAATAATAATGAAAATACAGTAATCCTACCTACATTAGTTAATTAATAAAAACATGTTTTTCAGAGGAAATATATAAGGTTCAGCTATAGCTTATAAGTGATTTAGAAAACACTTTAAATTTGCACTAATAAAAGTACACACATTTCATAAATAAATTATAAAAAGTTACTCAAAAAATAAATAACCCAAAATAAGTTGGATATTAAGTAGGTTAATCATTAATTTACCTGAATAATTTCACCCGACATAAGGCAAAGCTTCTTATTGTCATCAAGGACAGTGTTGAGATTCTCCACCCATACAGCATCAATTGGTCCATCAAGAACCAGCCATCTCCGCTCCTCACTTCCAGATACCGCCATCTCTCGGAAGGTTTTAGCCAACACACCTAAATATAGTTATAGCAGAATAAAAGAAAAAGAAAGCAGACACAATAAGGCCGGGTCATAACTGTCAAGACATTCTTTGACACCATTATCTCAGAAGGAAAATAATGTATATGGAAAAAGGAAGGGAAGAGAAGAGAGAACATGATGAAAAAGAGAGAGGGGTAAGTAGGCACTTGAGGGCAAAGAGGCAGGAGAGAGGAAGAAGGAAAGTGGGAAGGAAAAGTAGAATGAAGGGCATAAGATCCATATTCATCTATGTATCTGGCTTATATTCTATTGAAGGAGGGTAGCTAAGACAAGACTTCTTAGAGTTAAGGGAGAATTTAATCCCCTCCTTCTCTTCTATACCTTGCCTCATAGTAGGAAGAAATAATAAAGAAAAGACTCCCCAGCTTTATATAAACTTACCATCAGACCATTCATGAGAGAATGGATCATAGGCTCCATACAGCTGGCCTAAGGTAAGTGCTTTAGGGTTGATAATCTTGTACTGGACACCATGTTCTTCACCGAGTTTCCTCTCTCGTCCCACTTTTTCTAAGGCTGATGCTAGTCCCTATACAACCAGGAATAAAAACATACATTGAAAGTCATGTATATCAAGGTCTTTTTGTTGGGGGAGATGTTAGATATCTAGCTGACTAAATAGTAAATGGAAGGTATGTTTCTTAGTATGTTTCCCGCTACAATTATAGTGACGACACATTCATTACTGAGGTGCTGTCTCCCATCACTGATAGATGATAGAGGATGATGAGTAATCAAACTTTTTATTGCAATTATATGATGTTTTAGGAACTTTAGTCATAAATTCAATTACTGTTTTGAAAGGCAAATCATATAAATAATTAAATTTTCACCTGTCATCTACCAGAGTTAGAACAATTGAAGGCAAGGTAAGATTGAAGTGACCCACTGATGAATTACATATATTTGAAGTAGAAAGTAGTAAAGTGAACCCAAGTACTCTTTTAAATCTATATACCAAATGATTTAGAAGTTAGCCAGCAACTAGACAAAGATTCTTTCATTGTTTCATGTTTCCTAGAACTACAACTTTACTTATCAAATGTTCTACAAAATCAAGATATCAAAACATTAACAGACTACCAATACAGTCAATGACTTGTACTTTAGTAAGCAAGCCATTAGTTGGTTTAGTCATGCATGTGTAATGTTACACACTTTATAAAATTTATTTATGAAATGTATGTACTTTTATTAATGCAAATTTAGAGTATTTTCTGAATCATTTATAAGCAATAGCTGAAGCCTTATCCATATAGAAACTGCAGCCTAAGAAACCTCAATTAGAAGCTATACGATGAGATGCAAACACTGCATGACTTTGAAGCTGCAGCAAACACATTTCTAAGACCTTTATGGCTAACACCTTTATGGTTCAGCTCCCAACATACATCTGGGACGCAGATAACTTATGAGAGAAATTGCTTATACAAAGTCATTTTGATTCCAAAGTAAAAGCAAGTAGGTGGATGCAAATGAATTTTAAGTGACTTATCAAAATTTGATTATTGAAAATTTCAAAAAATTAAATGTAAAATAACAGCAGAGTTTGTCATTATACAGCAGGTTTGCTGAGCAAACCTGCTGTATCTACTAGTTAGCAAAGTCAATTTCTCTCTGTAGGTATTAATTCCTTTTTTTTTTTTAGTATCGATGCTCATATCACAGAAAGCATTTAAATGATTCTAAACTTGCAATAAAATCTCTCTTTCTCTCTCAACTTATTTGTACCTTATCCTCCACAAATATCATGAACATTGATGATATTCTCACATGCAACATCAACAACAACTTGAAACATAAGTGACAATTCTCATACTAAAAATCCCTCATACATAATCATACATCAAACAAAATAATCACAAATAACCCTCAGGGCAGCCTCAACAAGAAAAAGAATATCAACAAGAAACTAGACACCCCCTTAGCCATGGCCTTGAACATGCCCAGACGCCTCTGCCGGCCCTTCTGCTGCAGTGTGTTCGCCAGAGTCTGTCGAGGGAATGCTTAGAAGGAAATAGGGCACAGCGGAGTCATGACTTCGATGAGAGTTAAAGTGATATGCAGAATGGGAAGTGGTGGTAGGAAAAAATGTGAAATAATTGTGATGGTGGTGCTGGTAGTATTCATGCAGTGTATATATGGATGTTATATAAATACAATGGAATACTGGTGATAGAGCAGGAAGAATACCGATGTAAAATGTCAATAGTGTAGCGAGGAAGAGAAGGGAATGGTTAGAGGTGTAGGTTAATGAAGTGCCAATGCTTTACATCTACACTTTCATGTGATATTTTCATTGTGCTGCTTTTCAAAACTACTGATGAAGTCAATCAAATGTACATACTCTATTAATACAATATGATGTAACATTCTGGCTATCTATTCTTCAAAAGATTATTTCTGATGTCCTCTTCCTTTCTTACCACATGTAATTAGAATAGGTTTGAAAATTAATGAAATAGCCAGATTGATGAACTTACTACATATTGATCAATGAGTTGGTGAGGCAATAAAGTCTTCGAAAACACTATTATTGACTTTCTTAATTTCATGTACCACTTCCTTCGATATTCAATAGTTTTTTTCCAGTAAAGATTGGTCCTGCACTAAAGTTATAAGGTATATGATGTTTTTGTCCCAAATATTTGTAATGCAGTGATCAACCATTCTCCAGTTGTTTCCAGTACATACTTTTTTTTTTTACACCTACACAGATGATCACCACTCTTCCACAATCAATTCTCACATACTGCTCAGTGAATATTTCTTAATGCAGCACTATCTAAAACGAACTACTTTATTATGCATACACATGTTTATATAGAAAAATGATAACCACTAATATCTTTCCCACTTGAAAAAACCCATTAATTACCAAGTTATCCTCAACAATGATTCAATCAATTATAATATTATAATGGTTAGTAGCAAAGATTAAAGATAAGACTTTTAGGTAACTATTAGCTTTTCTTCTGATTAAATTTCAGTGACCAAAGCTCCTGATAATATAAAACACAAATAATATCTTCCAAATTGTAAAATTCAGCAAAAATAGAAGTTATATTTTTGTGTTAAAGGCATATATTTATGACATTTTTATTTTCACTTGAATAACACAGGTAATTATGTTTATTCCTATACATTTACTTTCATAATGTCTTCAATATCCTGATCTATCAAGTAATGCAACAATGCAATGAGATGTTTCAAAGCCTATGCACATACCTGGTAGGCTTTGGTCTTGCCACTAAGAGGTTCACCAACAATGATCACTCCATGTCGTATCAGCACCATGTTGTAAAGCTGAACCATCTTCTCTCGGAACCATTGAACATCCTGCAAAACATTTTAGTAATCTATATCAATAAATATTCTAAATATAGTAATTAATTATTTAAATAATACACATTAGTTTTTTTTTGTTGAAACCTAAATGCTACACGATGCTCATAACATACAGGGATGATGAACTTTAAAATATTGTGAAGTTAAGTAATGTTTTTCTCGACTCACAGGGATTTGAAGTGCGTGGAATGTGTAATGGTAGAGGAATCAACAATGACTAATAATATACATAGTTTAATAGAGTAACTTTGTTGAATGACCTAGTTGCATAGTTGTCTGAGCAAGCAAAAAAGAGACAATAAAAAAGTGGGCCTCTTATGCCCAGCACATTCTCCACACTAATGCAACCATTCATTGTAGTTTTATAAGCATGTTTCTTAAGAAAGAAGTATGAGCCCAATCAAAAGCAAGTTTCTTTTCTGTATTACACAAAAAGACTAAATAAAGTATACATTATTATTATTAATATAATATGCAATGGATCAAGTGTCCCACCTGTAGGTTGTTATCTTCAAGAGTCTTCTGTATGGCAGTACCTAGAGCTGGGTCCATAGTAATCATATCATCTTTCTCTGCCGGAAATAAGTCTTGGACAATTCCCTCAAAGAGTGGCACATCCTGCAAAAGTACAAGGAGGGAAGAGCATAACCCACGATTTCTCTCCTCTTTCTCTATTCCATTTTTCACAACCCATTTCTTTACACTTGAAGTCAGCCATCATAATCTAATCCACTATTTTTCATTTTTCTTCTCAAAAGATTGCTAGCGTTTCCCAACAACTCTTTTGTGTTATCTGAATGAGAATAAAACTTACCTGAGCTACAAATTTGGGCAGATTAACATCTTTGATGGCTCTCAGTACAACGTGAGTTTCTGGCAGATCGGGCATGACAAGCCGTAGATTGCTAGCTGCCTGCAGCACAGCCTTCACTGCTCGCATGCCATAATCATAATGGTGTTGTGTGGACAGTTGCTCGGAACACAACCGATATGTATCTATGATTTTCCGTGCCAAACTGTAGGTATAAAATAGTTTTAAAAGTAAGACTGCAAATGGAAAAAAGTGGCTCAACAATCCTCAGTATCCTACACAATGTAAAATGACACCCAATTTGATATAAACAAATTACCGTTTCAGATAACAACAAATGAAATGGGATAACAATGATAGAAAGCCAGATATAGAATCAGCTTTAGAAAGATGTGTAAATTTCCTGAGTGTAAATTATTGTAAAACTATTCTATAAAGTGAATAATTCCATATTTTTACAACAGAGAATGGCCTTATTCAAGAGTAACCTGTCAGCTTCAATGAATCCCATAGAGAAGAGAACAATTTTGGCAATCATGACATAGTCCGGCACCATCATTGCCACGGAACGGAACAGTACTTTGAGGCTGTCTGGGAGCTCCCTCCTGCCAGCATATCTGCGGAAAACACACCAGTGAGGATAGAAAGAGCAAGTTCCAATTAGTGTAAGTGAGAAATTGGTCATGTCACAAGGTACATAGTGACTCCAAACAATATCGAACCATCAAACTATGTTATAATGAAAAAAATTTACATCAAGTATTACATAAAATGAAGGTATCTTAAGAAAACAAAAATATATTCAGATTGTAAAAGAATTTTGAATTAGTACCAGGATATTTGGAATACACGTCACTATATGCCCCGAATACACATTAAGTGAAGGCCTCACCCGGGATTCATAGTGATAAATATGGTGCAGCTGGGATTAAGGACTAAGTCAACTCCCTCAAAGATGAAACGCTGGGCTTTGCGAGCCACTGCTGCCTGTATTGTCTGTATTTGTTGTCCCACCACAGACAACACTGACAACTGGATGCGGTTGAATTCATCAAAACAAGCCCAAGCTCCACTCTGGGCCAATCCCTGAAACACAAAACAGTGAAATCTAATAACTTCCGAGACATATGCTTTGATATATAAATGTTTATAAGTTTAAAAACAATATACATGACAGTGACCTTTATCTTGAATACTAGTCCATAAATATCAAAGGACAACCTCAAAACAAGTAACTGCATTAGTATGGATGTAAGAGAAAGAGCAAGCACTGGTATCAGTGAGCTAACCTTGAAAAACTTCGCCATAGCTTTATAGTCCAAACCATCAGAACAATTAAAGATGATACACTGCTTTGCCACAGCCTTGGCCAGGTCTTTGCAGGTCTCTGTCTTGCCAGTGCCAGCTGGACCCTCAGGAGCTCCTCCCAAGTGTAACTTCAGAGCACCCATTAAGGTCCTAAAAAAAGTGAACTGTACTTCACTGTACCTTTAAAACACTTATCTTATGTACAATGTACTTTTAATGACATGAATGAAAAAAAGTATATAAGAATACAGTAAAACTTCGATATAACGAACCTGCTTACAGCAAATTTAGGATAAAACGAACATCATTTCCTGGCCGAACCAAGTCAGATATAATGAACCAAAGTTTGTTATATCCGAGGCATTGGGTAAGCCGGCTGAACTTTCCACTTTGTTTGAACATAAATACGCTGATGCACACACCACTCAGTCCACAGTTAGCTCTCACTGTGAAGGGTTGGTCACACTCGTGTTCTTGCCACTTGCTACCTACTAAGTACCTACTACCAACAGTACTACCTACTGTAACAACTCTGTATGAACACGTCTTAACGAACAAAATCCCGTATATAGCGAACTCGATCGGTATTTTTACCGAACTTCGGATATAATGACTTATCGGATATAACGTCAGAGCCCCCGCCCCAACTGGTTTGTTATATCAAGGTTTTACTGTATATTCTTTCTAAATGTATTTCATTATATTAGAATATAACTGTGATGAGATGGTCTGCTTACATTCTGATACATTCTTGAACATTGTCCTCAACTGTCTAAATGTATATGGATATGTGATAAAATCAAGATAGTTAAATAGTATGTTATGGAAGTTTACCACTCTAAACCAATACATTAATGCGTACATGTGTATAACTAGAAGTCAAAGAAAATACATATAGTGGCATAAATAACTTTTCACAATTTCGTTACAAATTAATGCAACACATACCTGAAACATCGTTCCGTGAGAGGAGTGATAACCAGTCTGGAAGTGTTACCTAAATACTCGTATCCATAATGGAGGCGCATCAGGATCATATTGACCTCCACTAGTTCATTGACCCAGTAGTACCTCATTTGTGACTCCCAGGTAAAGTCTGAGGTGGAAGACGCACCCTTCTTCAGTAGTTCCTTCACCACATCTCGCTCTGAGGAAATTAGAAAACCAATTACAAGTCAGACTCGCCATTCATATAATTTGTAAAACAAGTTGTGTGAATTAAGAATTGGTAAATCAAGGAAAAAGACAGTGAGGAAAAGGACGATGTAAACCAACAAATAAACTGTGGAAGGAAAGATATAGTATTGCACTGTAAACCCACTCACCATGAACATAGGTGACTATCAGTGCTCCCATGGTAAGGCGAAGACCATGCTCTACCTGTCCTCGTACTAATTTCACCACTTCCTGGACCCTGGCCTCACATTCATCTAAATATTGCTGTTGGTGCAAAACCATATCAATTTGTATCAGGGCTTGTATTAACCCATAAACTAGTGTGAACCTCACAGATGAACCCACACTTTTTACAGGAACATTAATGAATAAAGGCAAAGAACACACCTGGAGACCACCTTGAGGCAAGGCAGCTATCACTTGAGTGGTCCATATGATCTGTGATACTGTAAGTACCACTTGTGACGGCCACTGTGTTATCCACTGTGAATGTGGTGTTAATGGATGGTTCTCCACTGCACGAACAGCAACATCTTGTAAGCTCTGAACCATCATCTCTTCCACCTCTACCAACCACCGCTCCACTAATCCCTGCAATAACCAAGATTCAGTCTAAAATCTACTCATTAAAAAATAGATTTTTGAAATTAGAAAAGAAAATTGAGTGAATGTATCAGGATGGTTAAATAATTCACTGATCACGAAAGAGAAAGTGCACGGGAGGTAAAAGAGATGAAAGCAAGGAAAGCTTCATGGTTGGATAGGTGTGCTGTAGAATGTCTGGAAAGTGGAGGTACATGTGTGATTGAGTAGTAGGAGGTTATCCTCTCTTTGCTCTTGCTTGTTAGGATAATACAGTGTTCCCATCTCTCAATCCCAATTCCAATTAGTAACTCACCCTGGCCTTTGCAGGAATAACTCTATTGCTGAACTGTACCAACTCTCCTTCTGCTGAAATCATGCCTTCAATTTCTTGTTGAGGTGAGAAGTGAAGACGATTGATGCCCTCAAAACACTTCTTGAGGTGGGGTTGTACTCTCTGAGGATCTTTTGTTTCGGACAGAATTTCAAGTAATTCATCATTGGATAGAAAGAAGAATCTGTGGTAGAAAAAATGGTACTAATTAGATTTTTTTTTCTTTTAATAAATGTTTATCGTATTATGATGAAGAAATACTAAAAACTGTCAGGAATCAAGTAAAATTAACGAAACGTAGTCTAAATAGATATATACACATTCATGTATACAATAGATAAGAAAAAAATGCATCATACAAGCCTTACCTTGGGAAGAATAAGCGTTTCTTTTCCAGATAGTCATTGAGACCCTTTTGTATTTCCTCCAACAAACGGTTGGATTCATGAAGCCTAAAAAGTATCATCGTTAAACCATTATCACTTGAATCTTATCTTTCTTTTATTCTAACAAAATGCAAGTATGTAATTGAGCTTTACAAATTTTTGGCAACTCCTTACAAAAACAAATAATTGATTCACACTTACTTAGTTTATTTATCATCACCATGATTATAGAATTTCAATTAGCATTTCAAAAACTTTGGAGCTAACCTAGGCAGCATGTTAGGTTGCTGGGTGGCTACAAGAGCATGTGGATCTCTGACTGCTGTAGTCATCAACTCCCTCCAGGTTTGGTCCACTCTGGTAAATTTTCGTCCTTCAACTGGCATTTGTTTCATGATATCTTCAGATGAGAAGATTGGCTCTAGATACAACCAAGTCATTTGGCACTGTTGAAATAGTCAAACAATTGATATAAAGCTTTCTAAAAAAATTGTTGGTCAACAGAAATCATAATTTGACATTTATACACAATGGATACCAATCTCCATATACAAACTCATGTATAATTACAAACAAAAGAAATTATATCAATCATCCTAACTTGTTTCTTGTAATAAGCATAGTAATTGAGTAAAGAAACTAGACACAAAGGAGTTGAAGGAAATCATGAATGGTACAGATTAATGAGAGGGGAGAGAATGTCGGACAGTGAAATTGTTGAAAGCTTGAAAGTGAACTGTGAAGGTGTTACAGACATGAATAAAATATGGGTCGGTCAAAGATTTTTGGAAGATATGAAATTGATCAAACTGACCTTAATCCAAGCATCCAGAATGTCTTGCATAGATAATAGTTTTTCCTCCCAGCTGCGTATCTCGGCTTCAAAAGGTTTAACATAAGGAGAGCCTCTCATAGTCTGCACCTTTTGGGTATGTTCATCAAGAAGCACTTGGATATCATCTACTGCTGCCAGTATGCTCACACCTGTCTCCCTTGAGTACCAAACAGTTTTGAATATATCATAAAGTTAATCAATTCAACAACATATCACAATAAATATATAATTGAGAACAATAGAAAAGCAATGATCTATATCTCCGTCTTCTAAAACCATGTACGCTAATTGTAAAACACTCCCTCTGTACTCTTCCTAATCCTCTTAATCAATACCCATCCATACCCTTCACATTCAACACTCAATGGACTTGTTAACCCTTTGAAATTAGTACATTCAAACGGATCACCATCCCCTTCATATAAGAAAAGAACATAGGCACTCTTCCAGTCAATTGACACCATTTTATTAATTGTGCAAACCGGCTGAATCCCATTACTGGTTTTAACTCAAGGTTTGGGTGTAGAAGACTCAATGGACATTCTTGTGCCATGACCAACCCTTTAGAAAATTTATAGAAGCAGGTGTCAAAATAAATACAATTCACCTCAGTTTCTCACCTCCATGGTTTGAATTCAAATACCACACTAGCCCATTCTCCTTTCATCTTCTCAAGGGCCTTCTCAAGACTGAACTCCTTGGAAGCTGCATGACTGATTTCCTCCAATTTTCTCTGTATTTTAGGTAAGCCCATTTCTATCATGTCTGCCAAAGATGTCTCCGGAGTCAGATTTAGCTCAGTTCCCAGATGTTCTCCAAGCTGTAGGGGTAAAATAATGTAAATAATTAAACTGCGTGTTCTTACTTATCCATATATACTTAATATATTTGAAGGGAAAGACATTGTGATGTGTTTTTGGTATCACAATGTATAATGTAGGTCTCAATATCATTTAAAAGAAAATAACACCAACGCAATAGCTTGTATTTATCACTGGGTTACTTGACACACTTCTTTGGCTACCGACCCCGAGGGCCACCAACACTCTTATCACACCATACCATCTATTGAATATATATATATTACCTATAACTTACTTGTGACAAACTATATGGGAAAATGCATACTTAATTATAATCTACAATAATACCTGTGTCCAGTGGCGCTCCCGGAGGCCTGGGCTGCAGATGCATTGTAGGACAGGTACATGTAGGCGGAATTTCTCAATCCTCTCCTTGACATATTCTGCTACTCGTCGTGACCCTACCTGTTGAAATAAAATTTGTACTATAAGGTACAATTTATGAGCTGTAATTGCAATGGAAAATCACTTGCTTCAGTGAACTTTATTGTGACTGTACCAGACGGCAGGATGGCTTGTGGGTTAGGCATGAACTACTGTTATGTTTCACCGGCTGCTGTTCTACCTCACCTCCTGCTTGTAGTCCCCTCCCCTTTCTTCCAACATCTGATATCACACCTAGTAGTTAGAACAAGGGCAGAGGTACCCACACACACAGGTTAACACACTTATTACACACACATACACACACACACACAAAGGAAAAAGCAAATGGATGGCATTTATCATACACAAATATAAATGGGCTATCAGAATCAAACAATTATCAGAAACAAATGATTAAGCTAAGAAACCAGACATATTTAGTTTAGAAGAAACAAGTCTAAGCTCCCAGTGTGAATCCGCCTTAAATGATTTAGAGGATGTGCTAGTTGGGGAGGAACAATACAATGTATGGAGGCGAAGTGAAACAGAATACAATAAATACATTCATAAATGTCAATTCTGTTCTACAGTAAAATTGACTTCTTACTTTCTTGAGAAGAGGCATTATTGAGAAAAGTTCAACACAAGGGAAAAATTTGACCAAATGCTACAGCATAAGGTTTATTCCCTCTTTAAGTTCGGATTCTAATTTCTTAGTTACATTACATAGAATACTTTACCTGATCCATAAATGTCTTAGTGAGTTTAAACATGGTCTTCCACATGTCCTCAACCTCATCACTGATGGCCTCAGCATCTAGTCCTTCAAATGGACCTGAGGAGAACAAAAGGGGTAAAGCAACAATACATTAACAATGTGTATAATCCCAAGCAGAATAAATCAAATTTGTTTTCATCATAATAACCAGTATGCAATTTTCTTTTACCTTCTTACATTTTCAATGTATTTTTACCACTTATATGCATAGGCAATTTATTGTCTCTTGCACCAAGATTCATATATACATTTTACTCACACATCCATCCATTGAGTGACTGAGTAGATACATAACACGTGAACAGCGTCATGATGGCCATGTTTTTCAATATTGGTGTTGCAAATTAACACCACATCTACCAACTAAAATTCAAGCAACAACTTAACTGTGTCCTCCTTTATGTTCTTTGTTTCTCCTTTATCTCTTATTATTTGCAAAGGTATACTAATTTATTTTAACCTATACAGTAAGTACTCATATCTCATCATTTCGTATCTAGCCACGTCTCACCAAATCTCAAATCTCGCCACTTACCATTGTACCACAGTTCATACTTCTGATGAAAGTCGTATGTGGTGTGCCAAAGGTGATCATATGGTTCTTTAAGGAAAACCATTGACTGCAGTAATGGAAATTTAGTCATCTCCCAACTCAAAAGTGACTGTTCCTCATTGATTCCCTGAAAAATTATCAATATTATTAAATTAGAAAGAGAGAGAGAGAGCGAGAGAGAGAGAGAGAGCGAGTGAGAGTGAGAGTGAGAGAGAGTGAGAGTGAGAGCGAGAGAGAGCATGAGCGAGAGCATGAGCGAGAGTGAGAGAGAGAAGGCATGAGCGAGAGCAAGAGAGAGAGAGGTCAAACATGTTCTTGAGCTCATACTATAATAGAGATGCTCAGAGTTTTCGTGTTTATTTTTCATTTTTCTGTGTAAGAATGTAAAATTCACGATAGCAAAATTCTGTCTGAATCCATCTAAAAGCTTATTGCTATTTGATAGGAAGCTGCTCTCATTCCCACCTGCAGTTCTTCCTTGGCCTCATGCAGCTGTGTGGTGAGGCAGTCAAGCATCTCCACATTTCTCTTCATAGTGTCGACTCGGATTTCCTTCATTATAAAGTTGTCACGGCTTCGCAAGTCCTCAAGTTCTTTATGATAAACCTGAAGTCTGAAAAAGAAACAAAACTATTACTGAAGTATATTGAGAAAATTAGTCTGAAGCATCTTACTGAACATATTGAACATGAATGATTTGTAATACATTTTAATTACTTCTACTGTGACTAAGTGACGTCCAAACTCACGTCTTTTCAAAGTTGGCTACGCGAGCTTTGAGAGCAGTTTCCTTCAGATCACGTTTGTGGGAAAGTCTTGCTTCAGCCAGATGGAAATCTTCTTGGATCTTGTGTGGCCAGGCATACATTCGATTGATAAGTGGCACCTGGTCTTCAGCTACTTTTCCAAACTAGTATGATTAAAAAAAGAATAAATAAATAAAAAAATAACTAAAAAATAAAGATTAGAATAACTATGTTACTTTATAAAACATAGAAATATCTGCATATAAAACCCACCTGTAAGAGGAACATGAGGCGATCAGTGGCATTTTGTATCTCCTGAAGCAGTTGAGTCATAGTTTGGGATGAACAGATGTGGAGGTAGTTACTTAGCTCCACAATCTCAGCTGTCACATCTGTTACTTGACTCAGTTTGGTTGACATCTCATCAAAGGAGCGACACACGCTGGCAGGGAAGATTAATATCTTTTCACAGAACACTACGTCTCTCATACTCCCCCTCATTGTAGGTAGTGTCCATTGTTCATATTTCAATAAAAGCTTACAAGAGAAAAGGGTAACTTACTCTTTGTCATGTTCTTTGTTGCGATGCACAAAGTAGTCCAAGATTGAGGTTGTCAGCTCCTTTACCTGTGATAAGACGTAAGTTAATAAATATATATAACAGTTGATGCAAAAGAACATCAATAATTTCATCAATAATGACAACTGTTAAAATCATAATAAAAAATATGAAGTATTAGTTGGGAAGTTTATTGCGTTACTTGTTGACCAATCCTAAGGGAATCTATGAGCACTATTCTATTCTATTATTATTCAAGAATTTAAAGCCAGCAGAATAATAATAGATATGGAAAGAGGACAGTGCAAGCTTTCTATCTTATCATTCATTAAACATTCAAAGTGACTCTTCCATACTACTTTCACATTCTCTTTACCAGTTACCTAAACTCCATCCACTCACTTTTTTATTCATTCCTTTACTGTTTTTATTGTTTTCCTTTTTATGTCTTGGCCTATAGCACCTGTAGGCTATCTACTACACGACCCTGATGCCCTGTAGAAATTTTTTGGTAGCTGTGATGATGTTAGTTGACCCTCGCCTGTTAGTGGTGCAGGCAGTATTTTCTAAGTGACGCCTGTGGAGGTTAATGCAGCCCCCTGAAGTCCCCGATGTATTCACAGTTGAAGACAGTGTCATTGAGCTCACCACTTCCGTGCTGTGACCACTCGGCCAATGCCTCCCCTATTCTAGCTTCCCCTTCCCCTTTATTGTAGCTTACCTGTTGTTGGAGCTGGTGATTGACTTGGTGACAATTCAGGAGAATCAGGCCAAGTGGTACCATATCACACAGCTGGACGGCCTCTCCACCCAACTGTTGCAAGTTAGCTAACTGCTTCTTGCCCTCCTGCCCAACAATGATCCAGCATGAACATCTAAAATATCAACTATATATATATATATATATATATATATATATATATATATATATATATATATATATATATATATATATATATATATATATATATATATTTATTTATTTTTATTTTTTTTTAATTTTTATATACAAGAAAGAGAAAAGAAAAGTATGTAGTTTAGTGATTATGATTTATGCTTTATCACAGATATTAATTAGCTTGTCATATTCATCACTTATTTAATAAAAGTTATCAAATCATATTTAGAATATAGTAATTATGTTAAGTTTAGTAACATTAGTTAAAAACATGCTGTCTTTAAAAGCATTTAGTATCATGCAAACTAGTAAAGAATTATTTACATACAGGGATCTCGCAAGTTCTGCATTTGGTTCCTTCTGGAAAACTGGTAAAAAACTGCTGAATGGTAGAAATCATGTATTATATTTACATGTGAGGATCACTTAATGACAAGTCGAGACTCCTATCCACATAGGATTGGAAACGTTATTCAAAAACCTTTTTTCCTAAATAAAAACAAATTATTAAATAATCCCCTGAACTAGGTAGATATAGACCATATAGTTCTGCTGAGATTAATGAGAGAGTAATACTCCTCTCACAAAGAAGCTGCCATGACTCCGGATTGAACTCACAACCTGTAGGCCACGAGCTGAGGACTGTATTGCACAGAGCCACCCAGATCCCATATGTTGAGAATGAAAGAAAGCCATAATAAAAAACTTTTGAGAAATATACATAGAAGTCAAGTGGGAATATTATAGGTTCAGCAGAGAGCTAGAAAATTGCTAATCTTGAAAGGAGCAGAACTCACGAAACCTCTGTACAGTAATTATAAATGCGAAAGTTTAATTAAGCTGAGTTTTGTTTAAATGTTGTTAATACTAGTTAACAACATGCGGTCATAAGAGCATTTTGTACCATGCAAATTAGTGGCATTATATTTAAAAATTGTATTTATACATGTGCTTATTTAAGGATTGTCATCTTAACCTTAATAAAATATGTGTTAAATAAATATATAATTCAACATAATTAAGAAAACATATACCACTGATACGATACACCTTGAATTAGTTTCAAGTGTGTATCAATCTGTACCTGTTCATGGGTGTGTAAAAACTTTTATATTAGCAAAGTTAATGTAAATCAAAGAAATATTACATGCACAGAAAGTAAATAATTATGGATAAGGCACAACAACAAAATACATTGGTAAATAACATTATGGTGAATAAAGTCTTTAGTCATATATTGAGCCACATTCATAAAAATCACACAATATGAATGTGAAAAAAATCAAATCCATGTCACACTAATATTCATCATATCATCATTATGCAATCCGGGGAGGCGGTGGTACAGTGGTCTAGTGCTCTGGTATGTGAGCCTAGGGTCCCGGGTTCAAATCCCCGTTATACGCTGACCACTTTTCATTCTTTGATATCACCGCCGAGTGGCCAAAGACTACCCAAATTGCTGCTATACTGTCCTCAGACGGGACTAACAACGTTTATATGCGTCTGAGGCTGTAGCAGTGATTAGCCTCGCACTTTCTCAACATATTCACGAGAACCTAAACATTTGAGGCATCACTATAAAAATATGAAAACCTACGCCAAATAACAGGTGAGACAAGTCCATCTGTGCCTCCATAAGCCTACTGGCGCCAAGGGTTAATGATATAGAAAAGAAGAAACACACACCAATCTGTCCACTCAAGCACTGCATATTACTTAACATATATATACAGACAGAGCGAGGGATCTGGGAAGCCTCTCCTCTGTATACTCTCCTACGTAAAACAAGGAACAGAGAGGTAGGGGAGAGCAATGTCTGTACAATCCATTAAAACTGGGTCTCTGAATGTGCATGGATGTAGTACACTTGAGAGTAAAAGTGAGGTGATTGGAAGAATGTTTGTAGAGTATGAGTTTGATGTGCTATCATTGAGTGAAACTAAACTAAAAAGGAAAGGTGAATGTGAATTTGTGAGAGAGTGGAATGATGTCAGATGAGAGCAGAGGGAGAGTAAGAGAAGGAGTGACTTTAATAGTGAGTCTGGTAGTGAGATAGTGTGTGGTGGAATGGAAGTTAGTATCATCAAGGCTAATATGTGGGTGAAAGTATAGTTTGATAGAGAATTGAGGTGTTTGTGTGTGCATACGGCCCTGGTAGTGAGAAAGATGAAACAGAAAGGGAGGCCTTTTGTAATTATTTGAATGGCTGTCTAAAAAGTTTAGGATTAGTTGACCAAATATTTTCAAGAAATCAATAAATTTTCCCCGGAATCCGAGGTAATACATATCTTAATAAATACATGCATACTATATATAAGTGTTGTCCTTTTCCACACAGACATAAAAGCAAGATACTGGACAACTCTGGCTCGTCCCACAGGCCATAGAACAGCATGAAGCACGTATTGTATTCATTGAAAAGTGGTTACGATGTGTAAAAAATAGGACAGTAATATCACCTCCAGCATGGCTGTTCTGTGTGCATTGACTTCCTTCCTCACATCAGTCTCCAGGCTAACCTGAGGAGAACATCTGCTGCCTTACCCTAGCATTGAACTATCATCAATCCATGTGAGGAGCAATTAAGAGGCACTTTTTCAAATAATTACTTACCAAATTAACATCTTCACTTTCAACTACAACTAAATAAATGTATGATTATTCAAACAACACCAAATTCAATCTAGAAAACAATGAGAGAAGTTGATGAATAGTTGGTCAGTTTTTCTTCTTATAAAGAGACATGACAAGATGCTAGTAAAAAATGTACATGCCACTATGGATGAAGATTGTGGAATTCAGCATCTCTCTCTCCCCCCCTATCTCTCTTCCACCCTCTCTCTCTCTCCCCCACTTCTCTCTCCTTACCTTTAGAATACCACAGTTGGTAATAAAATCATGGACAGAAGTGCAAGTGGAGCCATCCAAGAGGTGTGTGTATTGGTCATACAGGTTAATATAAGTGGAAGGTCCGGCAGCATTTACACTAAAGACCTTAGACACATCGGACTGCACCTCCACTACTGCTTCCTCCCCATCACTCACTGCTTGTAAATACAGCTTGCGTCTTGACATCTCTGCCACGTTGGAAAGAAGAGGCTGTACAAGTTTGCATAAATTTATCAATGTTTAGTAATAATAATACAAATTCATGAATAAAAAATTATTGTAGTGAAATACAATATGGATCATGTTATCCAAAAGTGTCTGGAAAATAGATTTTCAAAAATTTCCTAACAATACTTCCAATCCATAGAGTTTCATAATTCACATAATATAAGCTAAGCAGCAGCAGCCCCCAACCCTAACCTAGACCAGTTGTAAAATGGCAGAATAGGGTAAAAGAGTACATGCATGAAAGAGGTGATGATAGAGGGGGACGGGTTCAATAAGCATGGAAGAAGTGTGTAGATAAGGAAAAATGGAGACCCTTCTGCTGTGGCCATCACCTTGGGGGGGATGTTTCTGGAGGGAACGAGGCATCAGAATGAGGGTCATGAGGGTTTTTCTGAGGGTCGTCGGAGGGTCTTAAAAAAAAAAAGTAATAAACAGGGAGTTGGAGGAGTGGGAATGGAGGTGAGGGTGAGTTGGAGGAATGGGAATGGAGGTGAGGGAGAGTAGGAGGATTGCGAATGGAGCTGAGGCGAAATGGAGGTGAGGCAGAATGGAGCTGAGGCGGAATGGAGGTGAGGGGGAGTTGGTCACTAGTCCAGTTGGCTGTATTTAGGGTCGCAATAAAAAAAGGTTGGGAAATACTGGCTCACATACACTCCTCTCATTTATCCCCTAAAGCCCTTGACAAGAGAAACGCACCCAACACACCATAACTCCCTATTGACATACATAGAACCTACAAAATTATAGGGTACCTGGAAAAAGGAGTCTCTCAACTCTGGGGATGCGTTGGTTATGCTCAATGATGGATGATAGACAACCTAACAAGCATTCATGGGTTTTCTGCAACGGTGGCTGAAAACTGACTTGACGCTCTTCCACTGCTACGGCCACCTCCACCACGGCCTTCTCCAAGTATCTCTCCTCCTGATACTCTCCAGTGTAGCTGTTTCCTGCCTGTTAATTAGAAAAAAAAATAGGGAATTGTTTTTAAAGAAACCCACACCATATAGACCCTATGGTCCAAACTAAGTGGTATGTCTTCAACTTTGAGTACAAAATATCTTAAAAATAACACATTAGAGAAGCTTGATAAAAATAATTGTAGTCAAGCGTCCAACAGGATGCGAAGTCTTTTTGCCATGTCAGAAACCCTGTTGGAAGAGATGGTGGTCAAGATAGAAAAATACGAGAAAAACAAGAAACCACAACAACAAATTGAAGAAAGCAAGGTGCCTAAGGGTAGCTCAGGGCCTCTATATCACAAGTAAGTAAATACAACTAAGTAAACACACACACACACACACATATATATATATATATATATATATATATATATATATATATATATATATATATATATATATATATATATATCAGCATCCTTCTATCCGTATCATACTGCTACTTAAAAGTGGTATAGTAATAATTTTCACCAGAAGTACTTTTGAGTCATGTTAAATTTAAAACTTTACACAGTGTTTCATCAGATAGTTACCTTTCTCCTTTCTTCTCATTTTTTCACATATGGCAAAAAGGTTTCTAGAATTTATTTAGTCTCTTTTTATCTGCACAATTTGTCTTCGATTTACCACATCAAAACTTCCTTTATTCTCATTAAATAATGAAATACCTTGTGACGTAGTAAACAGTCCCGGAAGTCAGTAATAGAGGCTAACACCAAGCTTCGCAGTTGGAGAGACATCCTGGACCTCACTGCACTGAAGAACCTCTTGACTTGCCGCAAGCTGTCCCCTGCATCAGAAGGCACCAATTCACGCCAGGCTCCCACAAGCTCCTCAAATACCCTTGCAACACCTGGCAACCACCTAGAATAAAGATCATGATAGAGCCAAAAAATAGTGGAATATAACAGTATCTATCTATGTATCAGGCTGTTATCCCCTTAAAGGTAGATAACCAGCAAGATGTGTGTGTGTGCGTGTGCATTACCTTTAGAAGAAATATATAAAGTATTTAATGTTTCTGGTTGAAATTTGAAATCTATCTATCTTGATCCCTGATTTAGCAGGCTTTGGGATTTCAAATTTCTTGATGGTTACATTGTGTATCTTCTTACTTTTGCTGAAGTATAGTCCTGGTCTGTGAGCACTGGGAGCGAACAGCTGCCTCTAAAGCCTGTGGTGTAAGTACAGGCTGGTCTTGCACCCCTACAAGCAGTCTCATGTCCACAAAACGAAGGTTGGAAAATCTGGTAACAAAATATTTGGCACATCCATTACAAGCTAACTTGTAGTCACCAAATCAAGACTTTCCTAATCAGAGACACTAATTTTCAATTGAAAAAGAAATGAATGCAAATTTCCCTGTACTGTATCACAAATATAAAAATTGTATAATAAATAAAACATTATTAGATTTTCTTAAAGTATTATAAACTCCACCTTTCTTCCCATATAGTGTCTAGGGTTCCGAGGACATGATTGAGAGCAAAGAGATTGTGGTAGCAATGGTGGGTACCAGTGATGAAGTTTTGGTGCCATGGAACAGGTGCCCTCACTACAACAGGTTTGTGTTCCTCAGGTGCCACAAGGATATTTAACCTACAACAGATACATACAATCAAACAGTTATCATTTCATATATTCCATAACCAAAACTAAATAAATAGAGAAACACACTCTTACCTTGCTCTGACTGCAGGACAAAGGAGGGCATACCTGAGCACAGCATGTCTCACCCCCTGCATGTAACATGCCCTTAGCTCCTCAACAAGCTCACTCACTACAAGGCGGAATCTGCAATAACACCGCAATGAAAATACAACAACTACGACTTATAATTACCTTACAAAACCAGTTTCTCCAAAGACAACCCACAACTACCGTATATCTTGGTAGATAAACGGATCCCCAAATTTTAGTTTGAGTTGTTACCTAATATTCCGAAGAACCATTTTATCCACATCAAGAGTGACCACTTTCAATAGGTTAGGAGGAGGGGTGGTGATTTGGTGGTCTTGGATTCCCCTCTGTAGATAATCTTCAAACCTGTAATCAGACAAATATAGATACAGAGACAGGACCACATGAGTGTAGCTCAGGCCCTGTATACTACAGCTAGGTAAACACATATTTAGACTTAGAAAAAGGCATTTGATAATATTCTAGGCAATGCCCTAGTGGCTAGCGTGGGAGGCATACCAGCTCAAAGTTTCGAGTTCAAGTCCCGCAATGAGCTGGCCACTTTTCTATGAAAAAACTGCCAAGTAGCCAAAAATCAACCATATGCTTCCATAACACTATCCTCGACTTGGACTGCAACGTGAAATGCAACAAGGAGCTTCCGTGGGCAGTATGAGTCTCAACAAAAAACGAGGCGTCACTTGAAAAATCTAACCTGCGCTACTAACAGGCAGAGGCCTACCCTTAATCTTAATGTTTGATATTCTCACCTATTAAGGTCCTGTTCTGATGGAAGCGGTTGATGTGCTCGTGATTCCCTTTGGTGTTGTAGTTGTTCTTCTAGGCCACAGAGCTGGGTGGCTTCTCTGTATTTTACTGGGCCTTTTGTTTTCTTACTCATCTGAAGTAAAATAATAGCAGTATAAAATTTAACTGCTTCCATCTGGTTTACCAAATAATTAAACAACTAACAATTTAACTTATTAACTATATGATGATCAAATATTATGCAGTAGTTACTTGACTTATTCATATATCTCTATTTATAGTTTCAGATGCCTCGTTCCCTCCAGAAATGTCCAATAAGATGGTAATGGGGAAGAGCCTCCACCTCTCCCTATCCGTACAATCACTACTTCCTCTAGAAAAATACCAAAAATACACAACCAATGAGTGTTCACCTTCTTGAGATGTGATTGTCTGGTCCTAGTGTGATGAGCAGCATTAATCTTGACACGCTCTTCCTGCTTTCTTAACACATCTTGCAAGTGAAATTTCTGAATAACCTTCATTCCCACCGGAGAAATCTTTGGATGATATATTCCTTTAGATGAGGAACGTGGGTGGTGCAAAGGACGTGTAGCTTTGGCAGAACTGGATGTAGATTGAGACATTGCAAATAATGGATGTTTTCGACGTAGTAGCTTGTTGATTACCACTACACGGCTTTCAGGACTCCTCGGTGGCTGATGGGGTGAGAATAAGATGGATTAAGGAAGTAACGAGTGTAAATGAAAGGTACCTATGCTGTATGCCAGAAACTGGGTTCAAAGTTCAACACTATTCTTTTGATGATATCTAAGTGATTTAATAAGTTAGAATTCTATTTTCTTTTTCTACTTGTATGGTTTGTGCTGTAACTTTTGAAATCCTATCATCTTGCTAATATGAATAATACTATTGTTTGATGATATGATTTGATAGTATAAGGTGGTATGAGGAAATCCCGACTCACTGACCTTAGTGTTACAGTGAAGGATGTAGGGCAGTACCGAGTAGCTGTGTCGGCCACGGGGAAACCTTGGAGGAATGCGGACCAGGTAGGAGTATGGGGTAAGGTTGCTGCCAATCCTCTCACTTGGTGTTAGTATCTTACTCACTCGCTGAGACCAATTAAAACATGTTAAGTGATCTCTCTCTCTCTCTCTCTCTCTCTCTCTCTTGGTATCTTTACATCATTATTGAGGACTTAAGCAATACAATCTGTTCAAGTAAGAAAACACCCAGAAATGCATATGTCATCAGAGGCTTTGCTTCAGATCTTTTTGGCAATACTGAGTCATACAAAAATAAATTTCCTACTGAACTACAAATAAGAAAGGTTTAAATTCCCATCGGAAACATTGTCGTATTATACTAATAGTTATCACATACGAAGAAAAAAAAATTGCAAACACTATATTTGATCTACAAATAGGAAGATCTGTATCCTTCTCATCAACACTAAAAAATAACAACTTTTTTCTTTGGAACTAAAATGAATAACACAAAAAGGCTTATAAAAAATACCTTGGCTAATACAGCTTTAGTTTTAAAACTCTCAAGCAGTAATGGAGGAAAATCTGTCTCTTCTGCTTCTTCCACCTTTTCTGCCACTAATCTTTTCATCTCTCTTTTCCCTCTGGTGGCTGTTTTTACCCTTGTTGATTTCTCTTTCACCATAGATGACTTTGAGTATCTGAGAGTCCTGTCCTGAGAGTCAAGAGATAATAGTGGTTGTCTCTGTTCTTGAAGCTTCAACACAACTGGAGAGGCACTGCTAGTGATGCTTGATGTTGATCTAAGGACACATAACATTGTTATAATACTCTACTTAAAACCATAACATAGTACAGTAGCTAATTAAAGTGTAATACAGTACTACACTTATTTACAATAGATGTAAAAACTAACCTAGTATGATAGTTGGTTTCAGAACTAGAGCTGTCCGGATGATGTTGAGTTATTTCTTGTAATATCTCTATTTCCTCTTTAATTGTACTTGAGTCCTGCTGGAGTGCCACAGGAGAAGGTGCCTCAGTATTTGCACAAGGGCCATGTTCCAACCTTAAGGGTGGCACCCCTCTTTGTACACCCACAGGAGTGTTGAAGAAACTTTCTTGTCCAGCCATTCCTTGTTCTGTTTTATGAGACCAGAAGAAAGTTTAACTGCAACTGATCCTCGAAAGAAGTCTCCACCTCTCAGTATACAAAGTCACTGTTTTACCCTCAGTATGTGTAGAGTCCTTGCTGTTACTGTATCAATTGCGGCTTTGCCACTTATGTTATTTTTCATCTCGACCATTTAATTTCCCACGTAGGAGGGCTTTTTGCCTATTCCTGGTAATTACTTTTGTGCACCTTCATAACTGTTCTGTGGTTGAGTGGTTAGGTGGTTGGATAGGTGGTTGGGTTGTTTGGTGGTTGGATAGGTGGTTGGGTTGTTTGGTGGTTTGATAAGTGGTTGAGTGGTTTGGTCGTTGGATAGGTGGTTTGATGGTTGGATAGGTGGTTAAGTGGTTGGATAGGTGGTTGGGTGATTAGCTGGTTGGATAGGTGGTTGGGTGGTTGGATAGGTGGTTGAGTGGTTTGGTGGTTGAGTGGTTTGGTGGTTGGGTGGTTAGGTGGTTGGATAAGTGGTTGAGTAGTTTGGTGGTTGGATAAGTGGTTGAGTAGTTTGGTGGTTGGGTGGTTTGGTGGTTGAGTGGTTGGGTGGTTAGATAGGTGGTTGGGTGGTTAGATAGGTGGTTGGGTGGTTAGGTCTGTCTGTCTGTCTGTCTCTCTCTCTCTCTCTCTCTCTCTCTCTCTCTCTCTCTCTCTCTCTCTCTCTCTCTCTCTGAATAATTCTAACATTTATCTATATTAAAAAGACGGATAAAAGTAAACTTATAAGAAATAATCTAAATATACAAATAGGTGTGTGTGTGTGTGTGTGTGTGTGTGTGTGTGTGTTTGTGGGTGGGTGGATCTGTGGGTGGGTGGATCTGTGGGTGGGTGGGTGGATCTGTGGGTGGGTGGGTGGGTGGGTTGATGTGTGCGTGCGTGGGTGGGTGGGTGGGTGGGTGGGTGACTGGATGTGTGGGTGAGAGAGAGAGAGAGAGAGAGAGAGAGAGAGAGAGAGAGAGAGAGAGAGAGAGAGAGAGAGAGAGAGAGAGAGAGAGAGAGAGAGAGAGAGAGAGAGAGAGACTCAGAGAGAGAGAGAGAGAGAGAGAGAGAGAGAGAGAGAGAGAGAGAGAGAGAGAATTAAGATGAAGGACGGGTCAGTGGAGGTCAGCCAATGACAGATCCCATGAGAAAGGAGGTGACATATGTCACCTGATTCGGTATTTTGGTTCGGAAGAGTCTGGTATACTCTCCTTGCGATTAGTGTGAAGGTTAGGGAGAGCCTTGTACAGTTTCCAGGGGACTGTACATGAGGTGCATAAATATTTTCAAAAAATGAATCCTATTAAGTCCACTGGTACTGATTAAGTATCACGGCAGATATTTGCAAGTAATGTTGTGCCCAGTTAGAAAGTCCTATAACACCTTTATTTAGCAAATCAATAGCCGATTAATTATCTGATGGTTGCTGCCGAAAGTACTCTATCATAAATTTGTAACAATGGCGTTGCTGTGGGCAGGGAAACGCTTTGAATGTGAGTATCATTGACTGGTGTATAACAGCGTTCCCTTCATGCTTTCACATTAGTATTAGAGGACGCGTCGCGGTCACCATGACAACCACGTCAACTTTTATATTATTAGTATCTACATCACCTGAGAGAGAGAGAGAGAGAGAGAGAGAGAGAGAGAGAGAGAGAGAGAGAGAGAGAGAGAGAGAGAGAGAGAGAGAGAGATTATGACGTGTGTGTAAACAGACCCACGTGAACTGTCAACCAAATTTTCTAATAAGGACAGCAGTTCATGTGGGAAATTGGTTTAATTCTTCACAGTCTGTCTACCAAATCAATAAGGTGAACATGTAGATACGAAATCGCTTATGTCACATATAGTTTACCTTCAAAAGGAGTTGAAGAGTTAGTCTACAAAATGATAATGGATGTCGCATGTAAATGATGGTATATCTTATATAATTAAATAAATATATACATTCATGTTTACACACACACACACACGCACGCACACACGCACACACACACGCGCACACACACACACACACACACACACACACACACACACACACACACGCATATATATATATATATATATATATATATATATATATATATATATATATATATATATATATATATATAATTGTTTGCTCGAAACTAAAATGACAATCACTTCAGATCTCTAATTCAAATCCATGATTTTTTTTCACAAATCAATCCTCAAAATAAATAGCTATACTTGCCGTCATAAATACTACCTACAATTCAATAGGATGAATTTTCCATTATCCAACGTAAGCACCTATGAATTGATGTGAAACAGTGTTTTGATTTGTATTTTTCAGTATTTCATCGCACCTGCAGCCAAACCTTTCCCAAGGTTGTATTGAGCACGTTATTGGTGGTGGGGCAACATGTTGAACCACATCACTGCTGAGCTGAACTGCCATGCTCCCCACAGAACTCGTCCTTCGTGTTTTGAGAAAGCGTCGCGGTCGCCATGACGACCAAGCACTCCAGGTACCGCATGCTCAAAGGAATACCCTATCTGTCTATGACGTCCTACTTGAGCAACTGAAGTTAAGGCGTATGCACAACACATAGTTAGAGTAACGTTTGCCGAGATCTGGTGCCTTAGGTTACGCCCCTGTGATAGCTGCCATTAACCGGTTGGGAAGACAAATATAGGGTACACTAGCGGCAACCTTGGTTCATGTCCTAACAAGTCATTATCCTGCTACTTCAAATGGACACTTTTATTAAGGATGGTGCCACAGCTTGCTTTGCGTCGATGGGGGAAGGAAGGGAAGGAAGGGGAGGAGAGGCTGAGGGTGAGTGAGTGGGGAGAACAAACAGGAGCAGTACACGAGAGTAACACAGCTGTGGATGTTTACTGAGGCGGGAGGAATCCAGGTTCAAAAATAAGTTCCCAAGCAGCATCAGCCAGTGTTTGGTGTTCCAGAGTGTGGAAAGCGAGATTTGTTATTTATTTTCAATCCAGTGGAAGAGTGAAAATAAAGTGTAAAGCCACCTATTCATTCTTATAAAATATTAGCAGAGTACCCGGCGTTGCCCGGGAAGACACAAAAGGGGTCCCGCTGAGTACCCGCTCCAAGTTTTAGCTCGATCCGACCACATTTAGATAGGCGTGGCCCGTGAATATGACAGAAACCCGGAGTTGACCGAAAAAATTGGTTTTACTGCTCTCACACACACACACACACACACACACACACACACACACACACACACACACACACACACACACACACACACACAGATACACACACAATTTGACAATTATATATTAGATAGCAAGTCAAATATAGTAATAAAATAATAATATAAGCACATGACCAGAGGCAATACGAGGTTGGTAAGACAGCGAAGCTTCTGGAAGGTGAACGAGCTACTCCCTGACACACACACACACACACGTTTGCACACACACACACACACACACACACACACTTCTTCCTTCTTCTTGCTATCGTGCCCCCGAAGGGGGCACATGGGCTAACGAGAGCCCGTCAGAGTGTGTGGTGGTGGCGGACTCTGTTCAGTCAACACCTACCCCACAAAATTCTTAAAGTAAATAGGGGTGTTGTCGGGA
Source organism: Cancer borealis (assembly GCA_036785275.1). NCBI lineage: Eukaryota > Metazoa > Arthropoda > Malacostraca > Decapoda > Cancridae > Cancer > Cancer borealis. Next base: position 26,433 of record JAXIVD010005655.1, read on the forward strand.
GTGTGTGAGTGTGGCCGCCGTGCCCCCCAATAAGGGGGCACTCGGACACAGCACGGCACACACCCGCTGGGATCTGGGCGCGGATCCTGACTGTCCAAAATCAACAACGACACACACACGTCTGCACACACACACACACACACGCGTCCTCCGTCCACTCCACTCCACTACCTCGAGCAAGCATTTTCATACTACTATATAACTCATAATGAGCCAAACGTACCTTATAAACGTCGTCAGGTCAGCCTACGTCTCCTCGTCCAGTAATTAACGCACAATTGTAACACACACTTGACAGCACATCGCACGTGCAGTCCTAAGAAGGCCTGAGGTGGTCAGAGCGGAACAGCCAATCAGCTTCACTGGAAAATAACATTAATTAGGCTATTTATTGTTTTAAAGCCTTAGCTAGGCTAGGCTAGGCTAGGCTAGGCTAGGCTAGGTAAGGTTAATTTATGCTAGGCTAGGTTAGGATAATTTAAGTTGAAATTGGTTTAGTTTAGTAAGATTAAGTTAGATGTGCCATCGAAAAGTAAAACAATCAACAACAACAACATGGCGGGGCTCGGACGAGTTCACGTCCCGCCATCGGAAGTCAAGATTGTCCCGGTCATAGTAGTTATTATTCATTTCCACTAGAAATCAGCCTTCGAAACATTCAAAGATCCCAAAAAAACTATGAAATGTAATAAATAACCACCAATAATAGGACACGGTTATAAAGAAAATATTCACCACACTTAAAATGGCGGACTGTGCGCGTCTGTCTCTCACAAAACGCAGCGACCATTACTATAAAAAAAAAAACTTGCAAAAGAGCATTCACACTTACAAAAATATTAGGAACACAATATACACATGAAAGCAAGGAAATAAAGTAATAATGTAATAAAATAAGCACAGAACCAGAGGTAATACAAGGTTGGTAAGGCAGCGAAGCTTCTTGGTGCACGAGTGAATCCCTGGCACGCACACTCACACCGACGCGCACCTACAGGCGAGCACATGTTCCTCCGTCCACACCACCCCAATACCTCTTTCACATAATTTCCACACTACAATATAATACATAACGAGTTAAACATATCTTATAAACGCCGTCAGGTCAGCCTAGGCCTCTTAGTCCGGTTTTTTAAGCACAATTATTAGACACATGACAGCAACCCACCTCACGTGCAGTCTGAAGATGCTCTGAGGTGGCTGGAGGCTCAGAGCGCAGCAGCCAATCATCTTCCGGCTAGCCTTAGTGACGCCATCTGCATTCATTACCATAGCTTCGCCTTCGGAATACACATACATACAATTATTATATTGCATCACTTAACCTAACGTAGAAATTAATGTATAGTCCCTCAGATATGTCATAAAGGTTATAAGGTATATTGTTCTGTTAATATGTATTCGTAAAATCCAGTATCTTGTGAATTAATAAGAGTTTGAG
>JAXIVD010005656.1:2500-15000 GCA_036785275.1 Cancer borealis
AGAGAGAGAAAAAAAAAAAAAAAAAAAAAGACAGACAGACAGATAGACAGGCAGGCAGGCAGACAGGCAGGATGACAGACAGACAGCGACAAAACCAAGAGGAGAGCCACCAGATGCTGCTTGTCTTCTCATGCTGTAAGGTAATGGGGACACTGTACGGCTCTGTTGAAGGGACGCATTACTGCCGGGATCACACACACACCATGGAACAGACAACTCACCCAGTGTGTGTTCCGGTGCAGCAGTGGAGGATGCATTACTATGGCACATGTGTTACGAATTATGGAGAGAGAGAGTGAGTGGGTGAGGGAATGATAATATTGATAAAGGAAAGAAGGAAGGGAGTTCTAGCTCCTTTAGATCGGCGTGTAAATAATCATCCCTCTAAGACCCTCCAGGATATGTCAATATGATTCCTTCTCTTCCCTGTGTGACCTATAAAGATTAAAGCCTGCGTACCTTTACCAAGGGAACCCTAACAAGTAACTATTTCCTCCTTGCCTTTTATAACTAATATTCCACGCAATGAATTGGTTGTCAGACCAGCAGAAGCCTGAACACCTTATACCACTTACGTGTGTTACCATACCCGACGCTTGACTGTTTTCATGCTACTCACACCTAATCTAACTCTGCCTCATTCAAGTGTGCATCCCTTCACTTATGGCTTCATGGTTCTCCGCCACATGAGTCAGGATCAGTACCTTCTCCGAGCCATCCAGCCAGCAGCCAAACATCCACGTAAGGTATCCATTCAATCATCCATCCAGCTTACCAGGCAGGCAGCCAGCATCCCAACAACCAGGCTCTCAACCACTCAACCAGCCAGCCAGCAAGCCAATAAACACGCAAGCAAGCCGCTGATAACAACATAATAACATAAAGACCACCGACCATTCGACTCAGGTCCGCCAGCCGTGTCTACGTAGTCCATGGCAAGCAACTCTTGAACTCTCCCCACCAGGCAAGGTCACGGCCGGAGCACTACACACGCGCCGCCATCAACTTTTTATTCCAGTCCGGTGTGCGCCATTCGGCTCCACGCCATCGCCTTATCACTTCAGTCACTGTTTGTCGGTTTGTTGTAAATAAAATAGTTATGATATAAAACTAAACAAAAAATATGTTCACTGTCCTAAAATATCTATTCAAGTGAGAGTTTTCGATCAAATAACCTTCATCAATAGAGAATATATGATATGTTTCAATTTGTTTGATTGGAAACCATTCAACTCAAAATATTTCATGGCATGAGTTTCGTGGGAGATATTATGAACTAGAATTTAGACTGAATTAAGGTTACTATCTCTACAGCATGACTTAATGACTCTCTCTCTCTCTCTCTCTCTCTCTCTCTCTCTCTCTCTCTCTCTCTCTCTCTCTCTCTCTCTCTCTCTCTCTCTCTCTCTCTTATTTTTCCTCTGGTGTCTTAATACCATACACCCATGACTTCCTCCCTCTCTCTATCCTCCATCTCCTCTCATTCCCCTTCATCCCATTCCTATCTCCTTCCTCTATTCTCTCTCCCTCTTCTGCCCTCCTACCTGCCACCTCTAATTCCACACACGGTCCACTGTTAATAGAAAATCCCAGTGGCCAAAGCTCACCTGATATGCAAATTCTTGGCCACCATCTCGTGTATACGCTATCCCCCCAGACCTTGATAACCACTTGGCTTACCGCTTGTGTGTGGGAGAAGAGGAAGGAGGGAGGGAGTGACGGAGGGAGGAAAGGAGGGAAAACTGGGCTAGGGAGGACTGAGAAAAATGTAGGAAATGGACGCAGGTAGGATATGAGGGGGATATATGGAGGGAACTGCTACCATAAAGAGGATATGGAGGCAGGGAGATAGGAAGAGGCTAAATGAAAGGAAGGGGAGGGAGGTAGGTAAGTAAGCCTGGATTGAAGGGAAGAAAAGAAGGGACTTGGAGAAAAAATACATGTCAGCGAATGAAAATAATGTAAGGAAAGAGAGAGAAAAAAAGGTAATAAAAATAAAATTAAGTTAGAATATAAAAACGCGTCGGCAGGATTGTGAAAGGGTAAGAAAACAAGCATTTTTGAGATGAAAGCAAATGTAAATTTACAGCTAAGAAAAATCAGCGAGTTTTTTTTGTTCATTTGTTTTCCTTTCGTATAGGAACAAAATGTTTTATATTATATTTTCTGTTCTATTTTTGTTTGTTTTTAGTCCTTCCACCTCTCTCCCTCCTTCCCCTTTTGATTTAGAACACTTTCCCAGCTCTCTCTCTCTCTCTCTCTCTCTCTCTCTCTCTCTCTCTCTCTCTCTCTCTCTCTCTCTCTCTCTCTCTCTCTCTCTCTCTCTCTCTCTTTCTCTCTCTCTCTCTTTTTCGTTCACTCCTGCGTCTTCTATCCGTCCTAAGACAACAGGTTTCCAAGTCTATTAACTAACCAACCAAGTGATTATGAGACACACCCATTCCCATATATTCATTCAGCTCTTACTATCTATTTCCATTCCGTCGCCCATTTCCCGCATCCCGAATCTGTCCTCCCATCTTGTCCCTTCCTACCCGAAGCCCGCCCTCCCCTCCCTTACCGCCCCTCCCTTCCTTCCACCCATTCAGTTTCGCCTGCCTAATCCCTTAACAACTCTAAATGACAGTCATCTCAGGTGATCCACAGAGACTTACCGGCGGCCCAGTTTGCTCCACCGGTTACCTAATGACAGGACAGCCCAGTTAACCCGTCCAGACCCCGTCAAAGAGGTCACTGATGTTTAGCTTTTTTTTTCCTAAGGGGGATGTGAGGGGACAGAGAAGGGAAGATCTCGGCTGACGCGACCCTTCTGACCTCTGGGACCTATTGCTTCTTTGTCCATGGAACCCACGCTCTCCCTGAAGTGTTACATAGGTCAGAGGGTTTTGACGGGTGGTGGTGGTGGTGGTGGTGGTGGTGATGGTGGTGGTGGTGGTGGTGGTGGTGGTGGTGATGGTGGTGGTGGTGGTGGCGGACAGCCGGTGGGTGGTGGGTTGGCTAAGTAACTGCAGCGAGATGACTCCTAGAGCTGATTGGATAGCAAAGTGACTGCGTAGTTGATTGGCCGGTTGCCTTGGTGACGACGGATGGGTAGAGTGATGCTTTGTTGTTTGATTAGGCACTTCCCTCACTGTTTGAATGAATGACTGATCCAGTGTTGCGTGCATGGCTGCCTGTGTGTGTGTGTGTGTGTGTGTGTGTGTGTGTGTGTGTGTGTGTGTGTGTGCGTGTGTGTGTGTGTGTGTCAGGAGTTGAAGGAAAGGAACGTAAGCCTGTGTAGAGCTAAAATATGTCGGGATGAAGAATCCAATCCAATCAAACACTCGGATCACCGCCATGACGAACAGATCAGGAGACAAAGTTTATTATATTTTCGCAGTATAACAAAAGTCAAAGGATATTACTTTATTTTCAAGCATCAATATATGAGAAATGCGTATTAGGTACAATTAAACATATCCACTTCTAATTTGCAAGAGACCAACAAAATATTCAATTCATGGTGTCAGCTTAAGCCAATGAAGGAATGAGACTATAATACACGACTGAATCTAAAAACATATATCCGAATTGGTAAGAGCAAGTGGGTTCTACGTACACCCAGCTCAGCCACACAGATCTACTCCCTTTACCTCAAGACTAATATAGCCTACCACACACCAACCCTAAGAAAAATTAGTCGATCCATTACCCAATCACATAGAATCGCCTTGGCGGCTTTACCACAACGCACCACAGGAAATACTGATCATTCCGCAGCCACCACCACCACCGTGAAAGCCTCAGAGGTCAACACCACGCCGCAGCCTCCATCAACACCAATGCAATAATACTCAATAACAGCAATCACCATCATCAGCCACGACGATACAATCACCAACACGCGCCACCGCCTTCCTCACCACTATCACCACTATCACCATTGTCACTAAACCAGCCGCCACCGCTACCGCCACTGCCACCGCCACCGCCACCAACACCGCCACTGCCCCTCGGTCACAATAGCCATCCGCGTGGGAGGCTCGAGTTCATGTGGTTATCAACAAACACGATATTTACGATTAATTTACTGCTTGACCCTGTTTGCCCTCCGTGGGAAGTCGCAAGGGAAAGATCAAGTGTGTGTGTGTGTGTGTGTGTGTGTGTGTGTGTGTGTGTGTGTGTGTGTGTGTGTGTGTGTGTGTGTGTGTGTGTGTGTGTGTGTGTGTGGGTGGGTGGGTGGGTGGGTGGGTGGGTGGGTGTGTGTGTGTGTGTGTGCGCGCGTGTGTGCATGAGCCGCGCGCACTTGAAAACAATCATTAATGTTTTTTATTTTGTCATATCATTGTATGCAAACAACCCTAAAGTAATATTACGAAACATAAATTGGAATGCAAATTCAAGGCAGCGTCAAGAACCCGTTCCTCGTCACAGAGCGTCACAAAGTTAGCAATTAGTCTTAGTAGTGAAATAAGAAAGTATTGTCCGTAGAGTTTATTTTAAATATTTTTTCTTTTCAACAATCTGAGTTTTGTGTGGGGCAGTTTCCGGATTAAAGAAAAAGTTAACGCCAACTTTTTAGTACCTGCTCCTAAGAACCAGATTTTGTCTTTCCCAGATTAAAATGTCTTTAAGCAGCCTCCCGCAGGATAGTTTGGGCAACACGTTCCCAGCGACTCACAACAACACTGTACCACATAATAAATTCAGCATCAGCGACAATAAAACAGGAGCGCACGCAACAAACGACATCATAAAAGTGACAGGGCATCATCAACAACCTGAAGAGGAGAAAGAGACACGCTGGTGGAACATAAAAGTAGCCTAAAGCAGCACGAGAGGAAGAAGAGAACACCACTGCAGCAGGAAGACATCAAAGTCCAAGCAAGCACTGAGCTGCAAAGTACCTACACAAAACATTAACCGCAAGACAACACAGCAGCGTCACGCGACACCAAAAGGACAGCAAAAGTTTCCATGATAAACCCCGAGACACAGCACAGCGGGGCACAACATTACCCTCCCTGACCCTCCTCCAGCCACACCCTGTGACCTTATGCCTCCACTCCCCTTACCCTGACCCTCCCCCTCACACCCCCAATCCTCAAACACACACACACACACACACATACACACATACACCTACACACACACACACACACACACACACACACACACACACACACACACACACACACACACACACACACACATACACACACACACACACACACACACACACACACACCGAAAAAAGTAAATGAATAGCCAGACAAGTCAAAAAGAAAGTAAAAGTTTTGGCCTCTTCCTCCTCACCCAAGAATTTCCTTCCCAAGAGAGGAGAGAAAATTTGTCTAAATATAAAAAAAAGAAAGACGGAGCGACTCAAGTTGGATAGCGGAGGGAGGAGGAAGAAGAGGAGAGGGAGGAGGAGAACGAAAAAAGGAGCATGAGAGGTGGGGGAGAGAAAAAAAGGAAGGGTAGAGGGAGAGACAGACATACAAGGGTAAAAGAGATTAGGTAGGAAATGGAATGGAGGAGGAAAGAGATGACAAAAGAGGAGAAAAGAGAAAAAGTTAAGAAAAGAAAGAAGAGGAGAGGATATGACAAGGAGGGAATGGTAGGAGTAAACTGATGGAGAGAAAAGGAAAGGAGAGAGAGGAGAGGAGAGGAGAGGAAAGGAGAGGAGAGGAGAGGAGAGGAAAGAAAAGAAAAGGAAAGAAGAGGAGAGGATAGAGAAACAAAAATGTGACGAATCCAGGAATAAAAAACCAGAAAACAGAAAATCCGGTATGACCACAGGACACAACAACGTTATACTAACAAAAAGGTTTAAACAAATTAAGAAAAACTCCAAAAAAAACGAAAAAACAGATAACAGAGTAAACGCAGGAATAAAAAAAACTGGAAAAAATATAGATGTTGGGAAGAAAAGACATTGCAAGGTAGACAACACAGTAAAGGGAGAGGAAGGGAGGAAAGGATAGGTGGGAGTGAGTTACCTTGTTTGTTAGGAATGACAGAAGGAATGGAGTACATAGCCACATATACATAGGCTGTCCATCCGCACTCACCCACCAGCGAACACAACATATCACAGCTTGTTTATCATCGCCATGCTGTACAATCCTTGTAGCTTACACTGTCAGCCTCGGAGGTACATGAACCATTCCAGGCAACACGAGGCTCACACAGGTACTAGAATACACACCTTACTTTTTTCCACCTTGAACACGAATTGGATATTATTTTTAATGGTACAAAGAGTAGAATAAGACCAAAAAAGGAGTGAAATAAAAGTGATGATGATTTTTAGCATAAATATTGTCAAGCTGGCTCACAAAAAAAATACACACACACACACACACACACACACACACACACACACACACACACACACACACACACACACACACACACACACACACACACAGAGCTAATGTTCCGGTAATCCACTTTCTTCACTCGCTTAATTAAGAGAGAAATTTGCGGGTGATGAGGCGTGACGTCACGGCATGAAAGTTAGCCGGGCGTTCAGTGTTTCATTTAGCGTCGACGAGTCTAATGTAATTTAATTTAAAGCAATAAAGTGGAATTCGAATCTTTCCAGTGCGTCTGATTCAATGTTTGGAGAGAGAGAGAGAGAGAGAGAGAGAGAGAGAGAGAGAGAGAGAGAGAGAGAGAGAGAGAGAGAGAGAGAGAGAGAGAGAGAGAGAGAGAGAGAGAGAGAGAGAGAGAGAGAGAGAGAGAGAGACAGACAGACACTGAAATACAGACAAATACACACAGAAATAAAAACAGACAGGAGAAAGACAGATGTGAAATAAAGTGTAACATGCTCGCCTAATATTAAAAACGTGTAGAGACGCAAAATGGATTAAAACAGACGGGTGTGACGAGTAAAAATAAAAAGCAGCTTACATACGAAGCCATGCAGGAATGTGGAATTTGAGGAACGTTCAGGAGGAGAAGGAGGAGGAGGAGAAGTAGTTGGAGAAGGAGACGGTGGTGGTGGAGGAGAAGGAGGAGGAGGATGAAGGGAATTCTGCCTAAGTAATGCCAAAGGTTCAACTCAAATCCTCTTCTATCTTCTACATTTATACTAACGGGGGAAGCTCAAGGTGATTCAGTTTGATTGCCAGATGGATGATCGAAGCAACAACAATCCAGGTGACACTAAGGTATATGGCAACTCAGTCTCCACGTCTCCTTCTCCTTTACACATGCACTCCTTCCTCTCCCTTACAGCCCCTCTAACCCCATCCTGTCTCCTACATCCTCCTTCATCTCTCAGTCGCCTTGCCCTTCCTGCATCCCTATCACACCTCGTAACTCCCTTGTCCAGCCTACCACCGGCACCAAAGGAAACCAATATTGTGTCCAGTCAAGAGATGTAAAAGTCAGCAAAACTACGGTTGGACATTCCCTTTAATTATCGACTTTTCTTTCTTCCTTCCTTCCTTTAACTCTCTCTCTCTCTCTGTCTCTCTCTCTCTTTCTCTCTCTCTCTCTCTCTCTCTCTCTCTCTCTCTCTCTCTCTCTCTCTCTCTCTCTCTCTCTCTCTCTCTCTCTCTCTCTCTCTCTCTCTCTCTCTCTCTCTCTCTCTCTCATCCTCGGCTTTTGTGTGCCTTTGCCTCAATAAAACACATTTCTTGGACGTCTCATACCGGAAAAAGGCTCGGTGCCAACCCTTCCTTCGACGATATATCTTTCTGGAGATGAATCAGATGACTTCGACGTCCATAAATGTAGCAAAGTTCCATTTCATAATAGTGAATAAAATATACATAGATGTGTCCAGCCAGACTATAAAAGCAATCAACCAACCCTTGCACTTCAACAGGCTTCCTACACCTCCCACCAACACTCGCTCCCCTCTGTCATTAGCTATGCCTCCCACAGGCCCAGTAGAAAGCTGACACATAGTTAAATCACCTAGAGTGGATTTTGATCCGAAGCAATTTTGGTCTAAAGCCAAAGATTCGGGGGTGAATTTTTAAGGTATTTATAGGATAGAAATCCCCTTCCCTTACTCGTCGACCGGATGAATAAAAAATAGCCGCTGTTATAGGCTTTGATCTCTACAGCGGAAGAGGATTCCGTCCATCTCATTTCAACAAGGATTCGATCTTACAACCCACATGTGGCGGCAGCGTCTAGCCATTATACAAAAGGCCTTAAAGCATTATGCTAAAGAATCTCCAAACTTTTGACTTGAGATACGGTGCTCAGGGAAACCCACGCTGGCGACGTTCAAGCTGGGCCCGAGGAGGGAGTGTGCTGCTGATGGCGGCGGGGAGCTGCGCAGGGAAGTTTCAAGAGCAAGATCCCATGCAGCATCCAACACCCAGCCTGACAAGCCAACTAAACTAAGTGGGAAGTAATGGTATGTAGCAAATAAACTGGGTCTTGAAGAAGGCAATTCTCACTCAAACTTCTTAAGTAAACAAAGCCTTAGGTAATCTCGAATATTTGATTAACATAGCAAACAAAATTACCTCTCGAACGAACTCCACTTTGAACAGAGCCATGTTGCCTTCAGCGGCACTCAACTGTAACTTTGAACTTACTGTTTATCTGAAGCATCAAAGGAATTAAACTTTTATCTCATGCTCAAGTCTTGTGCTTTGAACTGTCTCCATTCTAACTACTCTTATATCCCTAAAATAAGCTCCACTCAGACGCCTAATTAGCCCTTAGCTTCGACGTCAATACCGATAAGTTTTGTCTCGTTGGCGGGTAAGAAAACCTTGATCCCAGAACACAACACCAAATTACTATACTTGATGTTCTCCGATGTGCCCTTAGCTAATGATTCATGAGGCTTCACAAATGGTAAGAGAAATAAGTACATAAGCTTTGCACAGTCTAATCCCGTCTAATGAGTATTCTATAAGTTGCAAAGAAGCCAGTAACGACGAAGGCTAAGCAAACTGAATCGCAAAGGTAAAGAAAAAAAAATTTCCCCTTGTGAAGCATAAGTGATTCAATGATTTTACGTTTAATCTCTGTTGAAACATCTAGTAAGCGACTCGTTAAAATATGTTACAGTTAATAGATAAAACCAATATAAAACCTAGTATTTCCAATTGTTTTGGTTGACTGATACCAATGTAGTGATCAAACAACGGATACTCTTCGCCTTTATCTCTTCAGTGTTGTGACAAAGTTTATTGACGATGTTGTTCGCCTAATGATCTCCTTGCTAATGGGACAGACTCGTTCGGTGATCACTAGTATGGCATCCAAAAACTTTTCTGTCACCACCAGCTTTGTGGATTTGAAACGTCCAAGTGAAATGGTGTTATTGCCACTGAGTCCAGACACGGCAGCCAATTCACAAGGGTTCCATTCCATTTCCAGGCAGTTGATGCTCAGCCAAGTCAGTCCTTCATCCACCTCCCAAAGGCATGTCGACAAATCAATGCATAAGAGAGGAAACCACGCGTCAATAAGGTGGATTTGAATAACATAAGGATGAGGCGCTGCGTCCCCGGGAGAATTACCATGCATTACACTGAAGGTGAAAATGTACACAAGATATGATCCTTAGAAACTTGGAAGATAAGGAATCGAAAAACTCAATGCATTTGTACGTACATTATTACCTTATAGTCTTAACACGAAAATTTAATATTGATATAAACAGAGTATGCACTACATCACCACAAGATGCACACACACGTCACACTCCCGCACGTACATACGCACACACGCACACACACACACACACACACACACACACACACACACATACATACACACACACACACACACACACACACACACACACACACACACACACACACGCCAGAACGATATATGGAATAAGAGCCGATGAATGGAGATTAATACGCTTTGGTCATGAATTTTCAGATGTATCTCCATTACCACAGTCATGGCCACCTCGTCCACCGATGAACATTTATTCGTTTCCTTAATGCAACTCGTTAATTTAATGCAATATATTCCTCCTCCACATCCTCCTCCTTCTGTTTTTTTTCTTATTCTCCTCCTTCTCCTCCTCCTCCTTTTCTTCTTTACGGGATCCTTGCTTCTCCCAAGTTCCTGTGGAATATTAAAATTTTTCTAAGCATCTTAAAAGATTTTTTGAAGAAACTCATTGCCACAGATTTCCAGACAACCTATCTCTCGTACCCTAGTTGTATACAGACAATGACAACAATTTTGACACAGCCCACGTATTTTCTCCAAACATATCCCTCCCATTTTGATAGATTTAAAACATGGTTCCTAAAGTGGTCGGCACCACCCCCGGGGGGAAGGTGGAATGATCTAGGCGGACGATAAGAAAAACGGAGCAAAGACTGGCACCAGAACCAAGTAAGTGTTCATATCTTGCTTTAAATTTTACAAATATATAACCTATAATAAATCACTGAAGATGGGGATCTAAAAATTCCTTTTTAGCATCTTCAGGCTCGATGGTAACAAGTTGATATCCCTGAACTTACCACATCCATGCCATTACAGCCTGTGTACCAATCTTAATGACATTCGAAGGTGTAGTTATTTCACGGACGTTTTGCAAGATATTTTATTTATGAAATAACTCAAAATCCATGAGGATTAGGTAATATAAGTGTTGAATAGCACAGAATGGGCAGTTGGCGCCCGTTCTTTTGAACTGTATTTTGATAATAATAGTTTAAATTTTACATGAAACTAATTTTCTCCAAAACTATGGAAAAAAATTAAACTAAGTCAAATTGGTGTTCGTCGAATCCTGGAACCATTGCGAACCAATGTTCATGACATTCAGAATTTTCGAAGTTTTCTGGAAATTATTATTATATATTGCTATTGAAAGAACTCTAAAAGTATGAAGTTTACGTAAGAAAGCTATGGTATAAGACTGAAAGAGTAAGAAACGCCTGTTCTTTTGAGATATATTCAAGTTGAATTGGAATATAACAAGAAAAATTTCATAGTAAAATTTTACACAAAAAAATGTGTCACGTTACCCAGAAGTTGATTCAAGGGGTAGGCGAGGCGACGCGCCCCTCGGCGTATGCCATTAATGATTGATTGATAATACCAAGAATGAGGTGTGTGGTCGTATGTGTGTGGTTGGGAGGAGGGGGGCACTAGGGAGCCGATGGGGCGGCAGCCTGAAAAAGTTTGGGAACCACTGGGTTAGACAATGGACCGACTCCCTCTCACCTTCCCTCCCTCCTTCCCTCTCCTTCCTTCATACCTTCGTTTTGCCTTTGCTTTCTCTCAAAATATCCTACTTTCTTCTCTTCTTTCTTTCTTCACACTGCTTATATTTCCCTCTTCCCTTCATTCTTTCTCTAGTACACTCAATTCCCACTCCTCATCGCACTCATAAAATTCTTCCTCCCTTCCTCTCTTTTCTCTTTTTGTCTCTCTCATAACCTCAATTCATTTTTCCCTCTTTCCTTGTACCTCCCTTTAAATGCCTCGGAATACAGGGATTCATTCTGGTGTGAGAGGAAAGGGAAGAAACAGTAAGAAGGAGGGCAGAGAGGAGAAGGAAGGAAAAGAGATAGGAAAAAGGGGAATGTAAGAAAGGAGGATACAGGAACCAGAGGATAAAGGAGAGGGAAAGAGAGGGAGGAAGGTGAGTGAGAGAGCGTAGGGTAGACACCAGGAGAAAGAGAAAGGATAAGCGAATGGGAGAAGGGAAAGAGGATAGGCGGAACGAAGGACAAGAAAGAGAGGGAGAAAGAGAGAGTGAAAGAAAGAAAGAAAGAAAAAAAAAAAAAAAAAAAAAAAAAAAAGTAAAAGAAAAAAGAACATGCACAAGACCAAATAAAAAAATAAAAAAAAGGAAAGAAACACACACACACACACACACACACACACACACACACACACACACACACACTCAAGACAACATAAAATAAAGACAATATACAGAAGAAAAAAAAAAAAAAAAAAAAGGAAACGAAAGATAAAAAAACTAAAATAAAATGGAAATGACTGCTGGTAACTGGGCATAAATTTGACCAAAAAAAATAAAATGCATAAATCTTTTAATATTATTCAATAAAACTTTTTCATTATCACGCTGAGTTCAGTTATCCAAGGGGACTGGAAATGGAGGGAAAGGGGGAAAAAATGGTAAAGGGAAGGAGGAAAAAAAGTAAGGAGAAGGAAGACACAAAGGAAGAAACTGTAGCTTTAATTTTCATCTATCTCCTCCTCCTCCTTCTCCTCCTTTTCCTTTCTTCTTCCTTTTCTTGTGCTCTCTCTCTCATTCTCTCTCTCTTTTTTTTCTCTCTCTCTCTCTCTCTCTCTCTCTCTCTCTCTCTCTCTCTCTCTCTCTCTCTCTCTCTCTCTCTCTCTCTCTCTCTCTCTCTCTCTCTCTCTCTCTCTCTCTCTCTCTCTCTCTCTCTCTCTCTCTCTCTCTCTCTCTCTCTCTCTCTTTTCTAATACTTCCTCAATCATTCTCTGTTTTATTCTCCTTCCCCGAAATTTAACTTTTCTTTTTCACTCGTTTTAACTTTCTCAATCACTCCATTAATATCCTCCTT